>JBCFYV010001754.1:0-44980 GCA_039000515.1 Timema cristinae
TTTTTAGAAATTAACTTTTTCATCAACACACTTAAAAAAAAACAAAAAAAAATAAATTTTTTTGGATTGTTTGGGGTTTTTAAAAAATAATATGAGTTTTAATTTTTAAAAGGGGGGCTTTTTTTTAAACCTGTTTTTTTTGAAAGGTGGCGGGGGTTATTAAGATTGAAACATTTAATAAATTTAATTTTGGTTGGCCTTTTTTTTTAAAAGTAGGTCAATTGTAAATCTTAAAATTTTAAAATTGCGGGGATTCGATTAAGGGGATTCAAAATAAAATGTAGTTCTTTTGAAAATTAGGATTTTCCCCCTTTTCTCTTTTTTATTAAAGTTCCCCCAAAAAATTTCTCAAGCGGTTACTTTTAAAAAAGGGGCTATTGTCACTTTTTTTTAAATTCCCCCCATCTTACTTTCAATTTTAAACTTTAGAAAATTTAAACTAGCTTAAAATTTTTATTAAAAAATAATCCTCTCTCTCTCTCTCTCTCCTCTTTTTCTTCAAACACACACACCCCCCCACCCTTCATGGTTAATTATGTAAAACACCCTTGCGTATGCGTCCACTGTAGGGACCGCGGGTTAATCCACGGGGCAATAGGGTTCCACACTAGTTGGACCTTTGTGGGAGTTGGGACAAGGGGGCTCAAAAGGTCAGTGGAACAATTTTATTAAAATATTTAAAGACAAAAAAAAAATTACAAAAATGGTTTTAACAATGTTTAAAGTTATGGTGGGGAAAATTTAAATATGAAAAATTGGTAAATTCGGGGTGACGGAGGAAAACCCAGCCAAAAAAATGAACCCCAAAAAAAGGGGCGACGCCCCCCGGGTTCCAGAGGGGGTCCTTTTAACTCTAAATTAATTTGAAAATTCCACGCCCCAAAGAAAAATTGAGATAAGGGAACTCTGTTAGGGCGGACCAACAACAGAGGCCTAAAAAAATATATAAATTGGGCCCTGAAAAAAATATCAATGTTTTATTTCCACTTACTATTTGATCCTGTGCAAACCGCGTGATGTCGGGGGAGTCAATCCCACCGGGAAAAAAATAATAATGACTAAACATGGGGAAAACGGTATTTTTAAGAGGTTCCTTGGGCTCGTGTCACAATGCACCCTTCTTTTTGAAAAAGTTTCTATCTCGATAAAAATTTTTCAAAAGTTGCGATTCGTTAGCCTGGAAATAAGCAATTGTTAACACTATGAGGGAATTACATTGACCACAACCCACACTTTTTAAGATAACCAAACAGTTTCCCACATGTTACAACAACCATGAAATAACTTTTATCAACACAAAACTTCTGGTTAAAAATTAAGTTAACTTACAAGGAGTACATTAATAAAAATTCTCTAATTGTTACAAAAAGAGAAGCAGATTTTTTTTTAATTTGTAATACAACAGTCTTTTGGTCTTGAAACACCAGCTATCAGCTTATTTACGGGTCCTTGAATAAGCAGTAATACTCTTAGTAAATTTATCTTCTCAATATTTGAACCAGGTCATCACTGCAATATAGTTTGTTTGTTTACATTATACATGAAAAAAGGTTAATCAGCCCCAAGTTTTTTTATACAAGGGAACAACATATATGATATCCGGTGGGTTGAATATCACTCAAGTCCGTTTGTATTAAACAGTGGTTCATGATAACAAATTAGAGCACTGCCTTTTTAACTTTACTGGACCGTAATAAAATGGGGATTTAACTAATTCATCCGTAACTTTCAGAATTTGTTCAAACAACTCACAATATTTCAAAAAAAAAAAACATTAATTTCTAAAAAATAAATCCAAAATCATATATAATTTATTATCTGGTCTTGTTTGATAAATGCGCTATATCATTGTTGGCACAACATTTTGAAAAACAATATAAAAATTGCGTTTCCTAGCTAAGAAAACAAGAAATCTTTTGGGATTTAACACTTGCATCACAAAACATAATTCTATACACAAGACAATCATCATCACTCACAAAACAATACCCAGGGAAATTTCTTCAAAGACAATGAATTTAATTTGGAGAACTAAGTTTTTCAGAAAAATTTTATCCAGGAAATTTAAAGCAAAGATCAAAAAAACCATACAATATTGAAAAAATCTCCTCTCCGGGAAAGGTCATGTGATGTCATACCAATTCCATTAGTACAAAAAAAGATTTAAAAATTTAGGTGTTCTTTACACAATTAGATCACTTTTTTTTTTTACAATGTACACATGTTGTCTTTTTAAAACTCACTAGCACTCATAGTTCCTGGTAAAAATCCACTAACAACAATGTCATTCAAATCTTTAGTTCATTACCCACTGATGCGGTCCTTTGATTATTTAGAATTGAAATACCCCGGATGGAAAACAAGCATAAAAGTTTTGGCGCGTACCAAACTCACTGCAACACAGTTCATGGAGAGCCATATCATTTTTTTTTACAGTCACACTCCCAAACCGACACATTGGGCGGTCAAACCGTGGGGACACGTTCGGAATCTGGCGCCCAAAATGGTTTGTCGATCTTTCTTACAGCATGACCCTAGTATAGATGGGTCTACAATCATTTTTTTCCCATTGACATTCCCCAGGGTTACGTCCTTCTCAAAATCGGGTCACCTCAGCAAGGTTTAAGGGGGCGCCATTCCCTCAATACAGTCAGGTTCGGCTCTCCCCGACTGGTGCAGGTTGGGGCGCGTGACTCTCTCCAGGTGCTGGTCTATCTCTATAAAAAAATTGAAACAATACTAACTTCAGTTTTCAATTTTCCGTCCATATGGGTTCAGGAAGAGTGCACGCCTGAAGGGAAGGGGGGGGGGGGGGGCTTACAAACTTAATATGTATATTAAACAATTTTTTTTTTTCTAACATCTCTAGCATTTTATACAAGAACACCTTTCTATTACAGGCAACAACACTTTTTGCATTTACCTGAAACCTGCCCAAAAAGGCCTTGCTCAACAAAAAAAGCACACCGGGCCAAACCAAACATTTGCAGAACGACTGGAGCAAGAAAAAAAACTCCTTTCTGGATTGTTGAGACTACAATCGTACGGGCAGATGTCAGTTTCAACAACAACAACATAATTATTTCTTTATTTACAAATATTGTTACACAACAGAAAGATTGTAAATTTATTCTAGGTTGCAACCTAATTATTTACACTAATGACATACGATCTAAACCCCTTTTTACGTGGGAAAAGCAATCAAAACCTCACATCAAGTAACATACCACATTGGTTTATTAATAATAAGGATTATAAAAAATTTATCATTTCTGCTTCAGTTTCCACACAAAGCTAGATACATCTTGGTTTACATATACTATATATATATATATATATACACTGATGATATTCATTACTTTAATTACGTTACAACTCCTTCATAGTTACATGATTATTTTACTTTTATTTTCTTCAGCTATAAGTTGGGGTTGCTCGTTTAGCGTTCGGCCTTAATCCTTCCACCACATTTATTCTACACAATATCTGAAATTATTCTTACAATGGTAACCTTGGTCTGAATATAAGAACCTGCTATTGGCTCAAGATACACATCTCTTAGCCCAATAAGAAACATACAGAAATGTATGAAGCGTTTCGGCATCCATTTAAACAACGGGGTGTGTCTGGTTAGCCTCCCTCTTAATCAATTTAAAGTAAAGAACTGTTTATTAGTAAGGAGAACAACATTATATCCTTGGCTAACTAGACGGCTAGTTGACAATTAATCAGTAATTAAAGTAGGGAACAATACAGAGTTACCTGGGATCACAAGTCATCGTGAGGGGTGTCAAACCTGATCCCTTTCGATCTTGGAGCTCCGGGGTTGATCCTCATTTCCATCATGGAGCGCTCGGGCGGCCTTCTTTAATTTCCGTTAGTGATGACACCGCAAAGAATTCCAGGACCTTCTGTGATTAACATTTTCACAAATTATTTGGACACAAAATGATGAAATGTGCAATGAAACCGTAACAATTATTAGGACGGGGCAACCATCGGGTTTTATTCATACGTCACATTGACTCTCAGATGACGTATAGGTCGGGGAAGCGGGGGTGGTTGCTGAAAAGGTCTCCGTGACTGACCCTAGAATTCTCCCTCATTTTGTCCTTCCAACCTATGCAATTTTCGATTGATTGTCCTTAGATCCTTGCTTTCTAACGTTCCAAAAAGATACTTCAAAATGGTTCCGCCTACATTAACTAAACCTCGGGTGGACCTGTTAGGAGATTGGAGTGTCCTGCGAAGTCCTTTAACCAACGTCAGGGTCTTCTGAGTTTCCCTAGTCAACACATCCAACTCTCTCCCTATAATGCTGTGGACCCATCTAGCCGGATCATTATTGGGGTCCTTACTCGACATCTCCACGTTAGATAAGTACCCAGCAAATGTGGCGACGGCGTTCTCATAGTACTCTATATCTAGGTCCATTACCAAATGCCAAAAATCACTGGTGAGGAGTACAATACCCTTGCCGACGAAAACGATCCCTTTGTCCAAAGTTGGTTCCTGGGTTGTTGCAGTGAAGAAACAGAAACGCCGACAATCAAGATCTTGCGCAGCCATGTCTCCATGATCACGGTTCTGTAAACACTAAATAGCGCAGCTAACATGGGGCTCCATGGTTCTGGGCAATAATATTCACATCGTCAGCCTATTCCTTAACTCAAGCTTCTTTCTGTATTAGACAGGAGGTTTCTGTCTCATCTCTCTCTCAGACAAAACCCAAGGAATGTTTCTGGACTGGTCCTCGGCTTCTCAAAGCATACCGGGGAGGGGGGGTTGGCGGCTTGGATTCATAGAAGGGGTTCCTTGGTCTTCTACTTGTCGCACTTGGGGGGGTGGTGGTCGGGGTTCTGATTGAAAGTCGGGGTACCAATGGTCAGGGACTGAGTCAGCAATATTAGAAGGGGTTCTGCCCTGTGCCTGAGGATCTATCGTGGCTGCAGGGTCGGCATCATACTGCCCTGTCCGAGCTACGTCATGACCTCGCTGGACTTTTAGTCTATTCGCATGAACAATCTGTGTCCTTTTTCCATATATCTCCCTAATATTGAATGTAACGGGACCAAGTTGCTCAACTACTCTATATGGTCCAGTCCACTTGGCGACAAACTTCTTATTTAACCCTCTCGGGACAACATGGTTGCGGAGGTAAACTTTATCTCCTAATTGTATCCTAACTTCCCGGACCTTTTATTGAATTGCACTTCTCTTTGGTCAGCGGACTTGGCTAACTGTTCCTGTGCTTTCTTGAAAGCGGCCTGTAGTCTGAGTCTCACCTCAGTTGCATAACTCTCACCTAATGAGTAATCAATTTTCAGAGGGGCCACAATATCATCAAAGGGTAACTCAATGTCTCGACCATGTACAAGGAAAAAGGGACTCTCTCTGTAGCACTGTGTGGAGTACTCCTATAGGCGAGCAACGCAAAGGGGACAAAATCATCCCAGTCTTTCTGGTCAGCAGCAACAAAATGTGATATCATGCCTATAAAGTTTGATGACTTCTCTCCACTAATCCATTGCACGCTGGGTGATAAGGGGTGGTCTGTAATTTACGTATCCCTAAAAGTGAACAAACTTCTTTCATTAATTTGGACGTGAAATTGCTCCCCTGATCCGTGAGTAATTGTCGGGGAACTTCGTGCCTAGCAACGATTTCAGTCACAAAAGCCCTAGCTATAGTTTCAGCCTTTTGATCAGGTAAACAAATTGCTTCGGGATACTTGCTGAAGGCATCCTGAAAGGTAAAGTATGTACCGGTTTCCTTTTGTTGTGGGGGTTAAGGGGCCTACCACATCCATGCTGACCCGCTGAAAGGGGACGTTAACCGCCTTGAAATCTTTGTAAGGGGCCGGTTTCAAATTAGGTGATTTTTTCTTAGATTACAAGATTTCACACACCTGACAGAAACGTTTTATGTCCCTGTACATGCAATCCCAATGGAACATAGATCGAACAAGATCATAGGTCCTTGCAACGCCCTGATGGCCTGAAAAGGGGAGATCGTGATATGTACTCATAACCTTAAAAGTCATGGAGGCAGGGACTACAAGGCGGTCTCTTCGCTCATTTGGTTTCCTTTGTTTGTAAAGAAGACCTTCCTGATCTAAGTAAAAGTCACCTCCGTTATTTCCCTGTTCAGCTACACGTATGACATTTGTTAGTTTAGGGTCCTTGCGCTGTTCTTTCTCGTATGTGTGCTCGATCCCAGACAGGTTCGTAGCCAGGGGTCAAGGAGTGAACAGGTTTTCTGGAAAGCGCATCGGCTTGACTTATAGATCGACCTGGAGAGTGCTCAATCTCAAAGTCGTGTTCCGAAAGCAACAAAGCCCACCGAGCGAGGCGTGAACTAGGGTCCCTCAGAGATAAGAGCCACCTTAAAGGCCGGTGGTCGGTCACAATCTTGAACTTTCGACCATACAGATAACATCTCAGTTTCTTGATAGCAAACACAACGGCCAAACACTCCCGTTCAGTAGTGGAGTAATTTATCTCCGCTTTGTTCAACTGGCGCGAAAAAAATATATAGGGTGTTCCTTGCCTTGAACTTTCTGTGACAACACGCCACCTATGGCGGTCCCTGAACTGTCACACGTGACAATAAAGGGTTCATTAAAGTCAGGGTATCTCAGAACCGGTTTTTGAACAAAGACTCTGTCTCAAGGTTTCAAAAGAGTTTTCTTCCTCGTCCTTCCAAACAAATTTTTGCCTCGTTCTTCGTTAAAGAAGTAAGTGGCTTAGCCAGCTTAGAATAATTTGGGATGAAGCGCCGGTAAAATCCTACTAGTCCTAGGAACTGACGTATTTCCTTCGCAGTTCTTGGACGGGGGTACTTCTTTATTGCTTCAACCTTGGAATCGTCAGGTTCGATCCCCGCTGGTGTGACAAACATATCCTAAAATATCTCACCTTTTGTAACAGAAATCTACACTTATCGGGCCTAATAGTCAGTTTGGCTTCCCTTAGCCTTTCTAATACCCGTTCTAAACGCTGAAGGTGCTCACATCTTGGTTTGTGAAAATATTATTACGTCATCTAAATAACAGAAACAAATTTTTCCTATCAAGCCAGTCAAAGTATTAGTCATGAGCCTGCAAAATGTACTAGGCGCGTTGACGAGCCCAAACGCTAATCTTCGAAACTGATAATGATGGTCTGGTGTTGAGAAGGCTTTTTTTTCCCTATCCTTAAGGGCAACGGGTACATTCCAATATCCACTAGCTAATATCAATAATACTAAAATATTGGGACCCACCTAACATATCGAAGGTTTCATGAATATTAGGCAAGGGAAAAACGTCTCTTTTGGTTACGGAATTCAAGGCCCTATAGTCAACACACAAGGCCTATACTTAATAGCACCGTCGGTTTTTCTTTGCGCCACCAAAATTAAAGGAGCCGGACCACGGGGAATTTGAAGGTTCAATCACGTCCTCAGATAACATTATATTGATTTGTTCCTGTAGTACGGGTCTTTGACTGTGAGGAACGCGATAAGGGGGTCTGTAAATAGGGCGCGCATCACCCGTGTCAATATAGTGCTCCACCTTATCAGTGCAACCTAATCTTCGACCCTTGGTTAAGAAAACATCATGATATGAATCTATGAGTTCGTACTAACTGAGCGCGTTCCTCTGGGCCTAGGTGATCAAGGGATAATAAACTTGCTAGTTCTGATCTCTCACAAGCATTTTCTACAAAATCGAAATAAGTCATCTCCTCTTTTACATCTATAGGGCTAGTTATCATGTCCTCCTCTACTCCTCTAGATGATTCCTTTGTGCTTGGTTCCCCTCGAACCAGCGTTAACCTGCCTTACCAATCCACTCTGGGTCTCCTGAATAAGGGGGTAGTCTAGTGCTAGCCCAACCAATTTATCTTCATCTTCAGCGGGGAGGGGCGACTCTCGGAACTTATATACAGACTCTATTTTTCCCAGGGCAATCCCTCGGGACAACTTAATTTGTTCATTGCTCCTATTAACAATCTGCACGGGCACACACACTTATCTCGAGTTTAAATCAAATACAGCACTGCTAATCTCAACATCTGGGAATGGTAGGTCGACCGGTTTCTAGCAGGCCTTGGCCAGTACTGAGCTCCGTGTCACCTAGTCCTACAAAACCAAAACTAATCGTTTGGGGCTGAATAGTCATAAGCCTTCCTGGTGCAAAGGAGAATATCGTTTAATTGGGCTGGTGTATCCCGGGTGCGTCCACCCTTGTCTCGAGCAGCTTTAATCTGGGGCGCAGGAAAGGACAAAATTCGTCTGCAGTACGAACATTGCTATCTCTTTGTCTCAGTTTTCCAGTTGACTCACTGCGTCTCATTTGTTGGCAGAAAGGGGGGTGATCAGTCCCATTTTCACCCAACAGGGGCTCATGTGCCAACGGATTTCTCTGAGAGGGGCCGCCATTTCGAGCTCGGGAGCTGGCATCTCCCAATCTATACTTTTCTCCTATTACTATTCCCAACGCCGGTCCTCTAGACCTCTCTGCATAGGGGACCTCAATATCTCCTACTCTAATAAGTTTCTGACTCACACACACATCAACACCATATTTGACCATAAAATCGCTCCCTATTAGCACCTCTGTGTCAAAAGCAGCATTATCACCACACACGGCACAATAAAAGGGGTAGTGATAGTTCAAAATATTGAAAGTTATCCATGCCATTCCCTCAATCATCAGCTCATCTCCAGTAACTGTAAATAATCTAAAGTTATTTGGAGCTGGTTCTAATCTAGTTTTTTACCCCATGTACAAAAACTCCTCTTAACAAGAGTCCACGGTTGAGCCTGAATCAATAAACATCCTACAAGGCTTGTTCCCAACAGAACATTTTATGTTTATGCTAGGACCCAACTGCAAACTATGGACTAACGGCTTTCTTGCGAGGAACTTGCCTCCCTTGCCTGGGGAACGAAAGGGGGGCGGGGCGCGTTTAAAGGCAGGTGCCTAAATTGTCCTGCGCGACATTCCGTGCTTCTGTGACCTACTCGGTTACAGTTGTAGCAGACTGGGACCTTGCACTGTGTTTGTACGTGACCGGTCTTGTTGCATCTAAAACACGTTCTCAGGGGTGGGTGGTTCCTACGGTTTCGCACTGGTTGCCTACATTCACGTGCAAAATGGCCTGTTTTGTTACAAGTATAACACTTATCGTTCATCCTTATCTTATCTCGTTTAAACTGGAGCGAGGCAGGCTGCTGGGGTTCGTGGCCCAAAGCCATGGTTTGGGAGGTCTTCCAAACCATGAGCTCATTTCTTTCTTCCGCCTCTGCCATATTAATAGCTTCCTCAAAATTGGTGGGGGCCTTAGATAAACACAAATCTTTGTAGTGAAGTTCTCATCCCCTTTAAACTGAGCAAGTAAACTCTCCTCTAGTACCTTAGTCCTGACTCTATTTTCCTCGGGGTTCTCGGGGTCCAGTTCAACGGTACCTCTGCCCACAAGTCTCAGTCGGGTTGCGTAATCTCTAATGGTCTCGCCGTGCTTCTGGGTACAATTGGACAGTCGGTAAACAGCATGAATCTTTGGCTCGATCCGCCTAAAAGCATCCCTGAGAGCGGTTTCGGAACTCTTCCCATTCTTGGATGGCTTTTATTCTTTCGTTGGTATGCACAATAGTTTAAAGCTTCTCCCTTTAATCTAAATTTGGCGACCCTTATTTTATCTTCATTCGACCATTTACCTAGCTGACCCACCTGTTCGATCGACTCAAGGTAAAGTACTGATATTCTGCCTACCTCATCACCAAAAGGTTCAATGTAAATCATCCACTGAGCAAATTCGGGGCTAGGTGCTAAAATGGAGGGAACCACTACCGGGTCGGCCATGACCAGTTCGGGGGACGTGGCCCTATTGACTCGTGGCATTTAGCTTCTTATCAGCCTCCCCCTTAATCCATAAATTGTTACTTTAATAGGCCTGAGGTAGCTTATGACGGGGCCTGAGTATGGAATGATTGCTTAGTCTCGTCCTGTTTGGAAGTCAGTCATGTCTTATTCCCCGTTTCCTGTTAATTAAACTATCAATTTCAAGTTGCGGGTCCTCATTGTGAATTCCTAGCCACCACACACGTTCCTGTTCCTCGATGTATTGTTGACCCACCATCCCTGTATTGGCACTCCAAACTTTATGTCTCCAAGGTCCCACAGATCTATCCCACCTGCCGAGTCCAAATCCCACAAAATTCCATCACGTCCCACAGGATCCCATCAGCTGCCACCATTTGTCATACGACCCTTGCGTATGCGTCCAACTAGTACGGAAGACGGTAGCGTGGTTAATCCACGAGGCATATCATGGGTTCCACACTAGTTGGATCCGATCCTGATGGGAGTTGGGACAAGGCGGGCGTCAAAAGATGTCAGTGGAAACATGTGTATTCCAATATATTCAAGACAAAAAAAGAATTACATAATAATGGTAACAATGTATTAAAGTTAGTGGTGTGGTACTTACATATGATAACTTGGTGAGGTTGCAGGGTGACAGGACGGAAAGACCACGCTTCGAACAATGAGTACCCCTCTAAAAGGCGACGACCACCCGCGCCGTTCCTAGATCGGGTCTTTTATATATCTCTACCTTAATTGAACTTTTGATATTCCACGCCCCAAAGAACATTGAGATAACGAACTCTGTTAGGGCGGAACCAACAACAGAGGCCTAAAAAAATATATAATTGGCCTGAATAAATATCAATGTTTTATTTTCACATGACTATTTGATCCTGTGCAAACCGCGTGATGTCGGGGGAGTCATAGTCCAGCCAGAAAAAAATGATAATGACTAAACATGGGACGGTATTCTAAGGAGGTCCTTGGGCTCGTGTCACAATTATGGGTAGATCCTTCAGATTTATCACGGTTGTAAATTATTTCCCATATATTACTAATGTTAATCATCAAATTTTAAAACAATCAGCTACTTATTTTATAGTGGATTTTCAATATATTGACATAATCAATTTTTTTTAATGAATTGTTCAAAGTGAGTTATTAAATAAATTTTACATAATACAGTAAGTTACCTTAAACTTAACTTTTAATAAAGGTCAAATTAATTTAGTGGGAGTTTTATCAATATCAGAATGACATGATGAGAATTTTTTTATTTAGGTTGAGCATCAAAAGTGTGAGGTGGCCCAGAGAAACTGTGAACTCGAACGCCAACAGGAGGAGTGCAGACATTTAGTGCGCATCAGTGAACAGAGGAGGTATGACTGCTATTTAACCATTTAACTAATTTTATAGTGGAACTATCAACAAAGTGATGGACCTTATATATTAAGCTTAATAGTATTTTTTATTACAAACTAAGATACAAGGCTCAACTTAGTAGTTCTTAAATCAAAGAAATTGAAATTGTTTTTGTTTTACTTAGGGAGTGATTGGATACACAGTAACTTGGCTTAAACCCAAATTACTTAATATGTAACTTCATATCACTAATATTTGATGTCCTTACCTTACTTATTTTAGGAAGTTGTGTTGTGCGTTTCACACTCCTCCCTGATTAGTTCTAACAGCTCTTTGTCCAATGGCAGCAAACCATCCCTAATATACAAATACCCCCCACTCTGTACAAGCACTCTGCAAGTATATAAATTGTATTAGATCATGACTCATTTAACTCAAAATATAAATTGTGTTAGATCATGGCTCATTTAACTCAAATAATCATACCATTGTATTGATAGACTACAGGCTTTAGTATATTTTCAGACTGGGCTACTGTAGAAAAATTCAAAAGTTATTATTTAATTCAAACTAAAATACACACGAAAAATCAGTAAAAGTTTAAAATGAAATAAGAACAGACTTTAGAAAACAATTTAAGTCTAAGCTGTCAGCATATGAAGAGGGATAATGCCTGTGAGCTGAGTCGGGTGGGGGTCCAGTCACTCTGGACCCTTTCCTCAGATACGTCCCAAGGGTGGGGGGAACCTAAACCCAAATATTGTGTAGATGTCAACCTTGTTTGTAAGGACCATATATGGCCCTATTTTTTCAAGAGTGATTGTCATGATGACTGTGACCTGGGTACAGGCAGGAGAACTTAGCTTTGCAGTCTAAGTTGAGAAGTCTTGAGCAGTGCAGTAAGGATCTTCTCTTGCAACAAGGAGCAGCTATGTCCGAGCAGCAGTGGCCTTGTCAGGCCTGGGTTCCCGACTGATGGACTTGTAGAGAGCTTGCCTCATCATATAACATCTCAGAAAAGGATCTAGAGGTACTTATTAAAACATTTTTGTTTCTCATGTCAAATTAATTCCAACAAAATTGACATCACCCAGTAAATAAAGGTTTTTCTCACTCGTTAAGAATACTGGAAAATCAAGATTTGGGAAAACCAAAGTATTTAACTGTCTGTGAAAAAAACAGGAAATTTCAAAACAACAAAAAAAAGATACATATTTATGGGAAATATTGTGAATTTAGGACATTAACTGCTAATTTTAATTATTTAGCCTTTGCAACATAAGCATACCTAGTCATCCTTTTTCTTATAAATCATCCCTCCATTGTTGTATACTTTGTAGTCTATGTATGTTTGTTACATAGTCCGGCAGTTAGTCAGTTATGGTAGGTCACCTTCAACCTCTGTGGGGGGCTTTCACATGTTGAGGGAAGAGAAACAGGAATTTGTAATGGGATTAGCAAGCTTATGCTAAAAGGAAAATGAAGATTTGTTGAACTTTACATAAATATTTTTTGGGCTAAGTTAAAAAAAAAGATATATTATACAATCCCCTTAGAAAGCAAAAAGAGATTTTTCTTAAAGATATACATAATTATTTGAAATTCTTTTCTGAGATTTTGTATGGATTTCAAATCCCTTGAATACTATAAATTTGAGGAATTGAAGATTCATGCATCTCATCTCTACTATACAGCCCTTTTGCCTTCCTGAAATATTTTAATGCACAACAATATCAAGTTTCCTACTACCTGGTTTGGTGGCGGAATGGTCTGAAGTGTCATATTCACAATATACTGGTCTGCTAATGATGTAGAGATCAGGGTTTTGAATCCCGCTGGGTGTACTGAGATTTATTTATTGGTTTTTCACTCCACACAAATGTTGATACACTTCCTCTAAATACACCTCTCCTAATCCATAACAGATTATTGTGACTAGTACATACATGTAAAACCAATCAAGTTGTAGGATGTGTTGTTAAAAATAAATATAAATAATTTCCCTATTAAAGTCAAATGGATCATATTCTAAAACCAATAACTAAGTTTCTTTTTGAATTCAGTGTCTTTACTTTTCTCTCTTTTTTTGTTTGATAAATGTAACAATTCCAAAATATTACTCTATTTGTGTTTAAATATGTGTGACTACTTCTACTATAGAAGAAAGATAGGTTGGCTTTCTCCATTAAATTTGTATCTATTAGCTAATTTTTCTTTTTACTCTCCCCGCTACATAACAGGTAGAGAAAGTATTGTGATCATCAAAAAATCAAACTCGAGATTTTGATGAATTTTGACGTTTCATGACTCCCCAAATCCGAAAAAGTGTTTTTTGCATTTCTTTGGTCTGTCTGTACCTCGAAGTGGAGCCTTAACTATCTTACCAATCGGGCTAAAACTTGGTTTTTCAGAGGTTGCCCCGAGATGTTTATGGAATTGGATATCCAACCCTAAAATTAAGTGTAGTTTCTTTAAGGGCGAAAAGAAAAAAAAAATCAATTTTATTAAAATCGGTTATAAAAATTTTGATTAAATTTTATTTTTAAGCATTGATCAATATTACAAACAAAATGACTACTCTTAATTTTTCATCAAAATAAACTTTATGGTTCTGGTCTGATGCATAAATTCTAATTTTTATCATATCTCAGTAACTCTTTGAAATATGAAAAACATATTATTGCAAATATGTAGGTCTATTTTTAATGAATTTCTTTTATTTGAAACATATATTTATAAAAACCAATCTTTTCAAGCTAATACACAAATATATATATTTAACTTTTTGAACACTAAAGGTGAAGTATTGAAACCGTAAAAAAAAAAAAAAACACACGAGATGTTAATGGACATCGTGTTTCATGACCCCCACCTCCTGAATCTTAAAAATTTGTTTTTGCAATGCTGTATTTTTTGTTTTGTTCCGTTCAACCTTAAAATTAAGAGTTTTTTTTAATAAAGGGCAAAAGAGAAAAAAGTAGATTTTTTTTTCAAAATCATAAAACTCGTATCTAGTGTTGCACCCTCTCTGTATCCTGTACCCCCCGGCCAAAAAAAGGGATAAAAGGGAGAGGATGAACTTAACATTCAAAAAATGGAATTTATAAAAAATATATAGATTCAACAAAATGAGCAGTTTATTCAATTAAATGACAATAGCGCAGATAACAAAAATTGGTCTCATTATATCATTATGAGTACAGTTGGAAATTATGCTCGAAGTCAACAACTTTATATCATTAAAGTTGCGCAAGTGTTTAAACAAAAGGAAACATGAAATCCATCATAATATTGATAGTCCAGTCTATAAGAGACAATAACAAAGCGAATATTTTTAAATGCGATACAAAATTATAAGGGCCTAATGGGCACCTTGATATGGTTCCAAAGGTTTCGTAATTCACAGAAAACGATATCATAAATAATAAAGATTTAAATTTGACGACTATACAACAGAGTCTACACAACGTGAGGGTTTGACTACCAGACATAAGCCAAACTCCCACGGGACTATCAGATCTGACTTAGAATATGGAACTAACAGTTCCATCAATTAACAAAACTTTAGCTGTTCAAACAGAACTTACGTTACAAAAGATTAAAATCATCCTAATTTAAATTCCAATAAAAAGTTTATTTCACGTTACGTTAAATCAAACCATAATTTTAAATATGAAAAGTTACTTCGATAAAAAAAATTTACTCTACGATTCCAAACAATATAATATTATCAAGTCAAACTTCTAATCAGCACATAACTGAGGATATTTACGAGAATAAAAATATAAGCAAAAGTTACAGCGCCCGAGCGGCGACCTATCTAAGATAGAATATTTAGACATTTTTTGGCGATCAAAATATGAATACGTTAGATTTTTAAACTGAATATTATATGCAAAAAGTTTAAAGTTTATAAATAAGTTAGAGTTCATAACTCCACCCGTCTAAGCGACGATTTTGATACATTTTTACAAGTTTTCTCCAGCCATTGTCCAGATCCATGACAATGGTCTGTCGTCGATCGTTGATTGTATGATAGTCCATTATGGCAAAGCTTGCACAGCCATTATATAGGGATTTCATTGTTCTGGAAAGAAGGGGGGGGTACAACCAAACACGCATAATGATGATGTCAACGATGCCTTCAAACAGTCACGTACACCATTGTTGATTCCGCTTGCTCCATCGGAATATCCGTGAATATCTCCAATCACCCGATGTTTTGAAGGAGGTTCCTCTAGTCTCCGTCAGGGGTCGGATACATAATTGTCTTCTAGTTGATGTTGATAGTTCTCGGTTCATTTCACGCTAGTACAGTCAGAGTGCCGGGGCGCTTTGTTGACCCACTCGCCAATTTTTGGAGTCCAGGTGCCGGCCAGCCTTGCAGGATTCTATTGTGAGCAGATTAGTATTGTAAGTACACGAACAAATTAATACTTAGGATTGGATTGAGTAATAAATATATTGTCCAGCATTGTTCTATTATGTCTTCTTAGCCTACAAGAACTACAACAGAGAAAAATACTATTGTAGGGATCCTAATTGAGTTGAATTTATTGGAGCGGGTAGTAAGCTTGTTGTCCAGTTGTAACATTATACCATGTAATGTTTACAAATCTCTAATCACGTCAGTATGGGGCGGGTCCAGTTGTAACATTATACCACGTAACGTTACACTAGGCATTGGTTAATTATTATAAATAAAATAGCTATTTTCATTTACCCATGAAAATTACTTTTAGGGTACTTAAAGAAGCTGAAATTTGCGTATCTTCGCAACTATTTCAAATATTAAATAACTTGTCAGTCCCAAAATTGTAGTACTATTAAAAATTATTATTTGTAATATATCATTAATAAAACCAATAGCTTCTGAGATATTGGCAAATATATTAAAACATTTTGTGAGCTTTGGTTGTCCAGAGATACTACTTGGGTTTCGCATTAATTTTCTAATGCCGTAGAGTAAGTAAATAAGCAAGTTTCTCAAAAAGTTTGTTATTTTTCCTTTAACCTCTTAGGGGAAATGTTTGTACAGTAATGATCTATCATTTTAGACTCAATATTTGCTTTTTTATTGGTCAAAATTTATAAATGAGGAATTTAATAGCTATGTGATAACCATAAGATGTGCAACCTCTAGTAAAATGTCGAAAATTTTAACTGGAAGTCGAAATTTTAATACAAAGTGTTAACCCTTGTGGACCAAATATTCAATCTTATTTATGGTCCAAATATACAAAAGAGGACGTTAATTCTTTTAAAAATAAAATTATAAAATTTAAAACCGGAAGTTAAATAATGTTTTACATACAATGCAATTTTTCAAGGAGTCGAACCAGAACCGATAACCAAAATCAACAAAGAAATTTGAACTGGAAACCTAAAAACACTATTCTGAAGAACCGAATTGGAACCGTTAAATAACTTTAGGTTCATGAAGGTTCCTAGTTTTACAGAATTGTATATAATTTTGACACGTTGCACACTTTTTTTTTCCTTTAGCTTAGTTTAATTTTGAAATGTTGTATTTCCCCTTTCTCAGTTAGTTCTGAAAGGGCTTGATATATTTTAGTTTACTGCTTTGTTTGAAACCATTTTTATAAGATGATTAGAAAAGAGTTAATGAGCCCTTAGCAATACACACTGAGTTTAGATTCCGGAGGTATGTCATGACTGTCACATTGTTAACTGTTTTATCACTTAAATATTTAAGCTAGAGGCTTAAAAAGTTGTATTTAGCTTTGATAGGCAGTTAATACACCATTCCTTAGAAGTTGAAATTAAGAAATCATCTCTTTTGAACACACAGTCTAAGCATATTTTACTTAGTACTTCTTGGAAGGGAAAACTAATAATCTGGTGATTGGTTGAATGGCTTGTAATAGCGGGTAAAGGGAAATGGAGGGTGGCAAAATGCAAATGTTAAATTCTATTGCTCAAGCCTGATTTAGGAAGTAGCCCAGTGAATGTGTTCCTTGTGTACAGTGCTGAGGTAATTATTTTTTGTTGTTAGTAAGTGGTTTAAATAATATTATTGATGGGGTGCGTTAAATAAAACTCAGTTCGAAAGTTGTCTATGAGATTGATGGTGACAGATCAAGATGCAAAATAGTAGGATACACTATTGTTATTAAGGTATGTTATAATATTATTTTTTTAAATCTAGTAATACTGTTGATCCACAGTGTTATCTACAACGTGGTTCTTCGCTCTCCTTCCACCCAAATGTGGATACACTTCCTCTAAATATAAAAATATAACCTCCCTCATTTATTTAAAAACATTATTGAATCTAGTACATTGACATATTATCCAAATTGATTGACAGATGCTGTGCTATTTTTTATTTTTTATTTAAAGAACCAGAACCGAACACTATCAGGAATCAAAAAAGAACCAGAACCTTTATTGTGCTCTAACCGGAACCAGAATTGGAACCTTTAAATGTTTGTTTAGAGAACAGGAACCATAACCGATAAAAACTTTGGTTCATCTCCCTGCAATTTTTGCTCAGGTTTGCTAGTGTATGGTATTTCGTTTCACATATATTACGAGTTTTGAGTAAATATCTCAATTTTTAAACATTGGAGTGAGAAAATCCTGTGGAGCTCAGTACCATTTATTTTCTTTATTTTTTATCACTTTCTTAGTTATAAAATGACTACATTAGTATTTTTTTTATGAATAACTATTCAAGTATCTGGAAAAATGTAAATTTTGTAAACCTGTAAAATATGAAGCATTCTTACTAAAAAAAATAGAGGCAACCCTGAAAATCAACATTTATGTTTATTCTTCTTCACTAAAGAAAAAATTTAAAAGAATAATCTATAGATGATGCAAAAACAAATCGAATTATTAAAAGGCGGTTATTACTACATAAACAATGAATCGTAATCACAAATTATTTACTGTGTCAAATAATTTTTTTTTTTTTTTTAAATAGTCACAATTTTTATTTGTACAACAAATACCTGTAACTCAAACTACCTTGGAATTATGACTCACAAACAGCACAATTTTTTAAATTATTATTATTATACACTCTTTTGTCTTGATATTTTCATTAAAAAAATGGTGCTTGTAATATATTAATTACATATTTTGGAGGATGTAACTTTATAAATTGCCTAAAAAGTTTATAGTTAATCTTCATAACGTTTATAAACTTGAGTTAAGTACTTGAGTAAGTACAAATTTAAAATAGGCTGAAAACTATTTATATATAGAAAAGAGTCGTCAGCCTACTTTATAAAAACCTTCTTTCTTATCAGTTAATAATAATAATAATGGTGGGGGTGGTGGCGGTGAATATAAAATATTATTATTATTATTATTATTATTATTATTATTATTATTATTATTATTAACTGATAAGAAAGAAGGTTTTTATAAGGTAAAGTCTTAATCCCAGAATTAAATTTAATATAGTAGAAAATAATAGAGCTCTGAGAGTACTCGATTTTCTAGCTTCGAGCCGAGCTCATAATTTGTGCTCGGAATCATGATAGAAAGTTGTGTTTCTTGTCATTTTCAAGCTTCCACTTGATTTATGTACAAATCAATTTTTAAAATGCAATGGCAAGCACAGGTTATTTAATATAGTTAATATTTGCTATTCCACTGATAAATCATTCGGTAACTTTAACAAATTGTTAAAATCAATGTCACATTTCACATTAATATCATAATAGAGCTCTAAAACTACCGTCAATCAATAAACTTACTAAATATTGTCGTCCATCTTTAATTATATACAATACAATTATATAGAATACAAAATAATTGAATAAGCATACTTTTTTTTTACTATTTTTTTCCAGTCCATTTATATAATAATAATTTAGGTTAGTTATAAATCTAACATTGAGAATATATTGTATATAATGTTTTCAAACTTTGGCTATAGAATTGGTTAACCTATCTAAAATCATTGCTGATCAACATTGCAATAAATATTTTACCAAACTTACCACATTTATATTCCGTTCACGATAGGTTTTTACCTGGATGACAGTTCAAAAATCATATGTTTAGGTTTGGGTTGCCAACACTTGTAAAAGATCACTGTTTTGTTATAAATGTAAAGATCTTTAATTACCTGTTATATAATACATTTAAAATAACGTAAACTTAAGTTTTCTCATACTATTTCATTTTTTTAAATAATTTCTTGTTATCCAACTGGAAACAATATTTTAAACATAATTAAAAGTACTTATTTTTCGTTTTGGAACGTTACTGATTTTGTGTAATATAGTGCACACATCAATATATTTTAATACAGGCATCGTATTTACTTGGAAAAGAGAAAATTGTTTTAATTTTTTTACATACAATAAATTATTTTATGATTATTTTATTGTATTTTGAAATATTGAACTGAATAAAATATTTCCATCAACTGCGTGTCTGCATCATTGTAAAAAACTTGTTTACCGTTATGTTCAATCATATGGTTTAGATTCGTCAGCCGCCATTTTGAAGCTATGTTCGTTAGAAGTTTTTGTGAAAGTGGTGTTAATATTTTTTTAAAGCGGAATAAAACTATAAATAAACTTTGTGTCCGACCTCAAATAAATATATAATAATATTGGCCTAAATTACTGTGGTTAACTATCACATTAATATATTACCATCTGTTTTCATTACAGTCATCCTAAGTGATAGATGTCATCTGTTGGCGAAGTGATATATTAGGGATTACTTCTAGTAACATTTAGAGCTGTCATCCAGGTAAACTTAGCTCGTGAATGACTTATAAATAATAAAAAAAGCATTTACTCTTTCATATTGTTTACTAGCAATATTATTTTTCGTTTTAAAGTATAAACATCAACCTTTATAAGAATTAAAGATTGATTTTAAATAAATTTTGCAATAGGATATTTTTTCTATTATATCTAGAGTTTTATTCTCATTTTTAAAACAAGTTCTTTTTAATTGTTAATTTTAATTTAAAAACCATTATTTTGATTATTTTTCTTTTTTTTTTCTTAAGTACTTACTATCTATAAAAATTAACATCATTCTTATTTCAAGAACATTGTGTTGTTTTCATATATTTTTAAAATCTCAAATTTAAAAAATGTTATATTTACAGTTTATGTTTGTTTTGATTGGTGATATTTTAAATATACTATTTTACTTTTATAATAAACAAATTTATACTCTTAACATTTTAACATTTTAAAATTATGAATTTACTCAAACTCGGGAGCTTTTTGAAATAATCAGCTCGAGTTTGACTCTAATGAAAAAACCTGAGCTCGCTGAACCCAATAACAAGCAAGTCACATGAATCCAAGCCAAACCTTTGACTTTGCCCACATCCAAGCAATCCTGGTTTGTCTCATATCTATGGTCATGATTATAATTATTATATAATTTATTTGTTTGGTTAAAGGATGTAATATTTCACAATGAGGCATACAGCAAGAGTAACAGCAGTTTGGAAGTAAGTCCAGAAAAGTCTTCAAGTTTGCACAGCTCAGAAAGTGTTTTTCGTACCAAACAGACCACACCATCCCCTAAACGAGGAGCATCCTTTGTAAGTGCTGTTATCAATGCAATCCGCAACACAGCTACTCATTCAGCATGCACACAAACTGCTGAGAAACAACAGTTTATCAGCTCACAACCTTCCCAACCAGTCTCGGACACGCCAACACAGACAGGTAGGAACAATAATTATATTAGTAATAGTCAAATAAGTCATGATTTATGTTATTCTTGATTCTTTGACATTTACAATTTCAGACTTTTTTCATACATCCAACCTCACATTGGTCACTTACATAAAAAACAGTATTTATTTATATACTGCACTATAATGCATTTATAAAAAAAAACACTAAAATTTGTCAATTATAAAAAAACACTAAATAGCCATGTTTTTTCTGTATAAGATCACTAGAACACAGACATCATTTAAATTACATTAACAATTTGCTGATAATGAAATTAAATGAAAAGCAAAACATCTAGTAATGAAGAATGATTAACTGCCCAGTTCATAAAATTTTCCCCCTTTTGTTTCAATGCCAGAATTTTAATTTACTAAGATTGAGAGCAAATAATTGATATATCATAAATCTTGATATTAAAATTCTTGATTATTGATACCAGGAAGATTCCATTGTATCAAGGCATTGAAGAATCAATTTTGTCATCCTCAGTGATGTACATTATAATAAAGTGGTGTGCAAAATCTATATTTAAAATTTGAATATTTTCTGTTAAATGTCTTAGGCTTGAAAAATATATTGTTATTTGTATAACCTTATTTACTAAAATCACTTAAAAAAGTTTCTTTTGCATAATTGTTTGTAATATTTCAGTCTAATATGATAAATTAAGCTATTATCACAATATTCATTCAAACTTATCAGGTTTTTTCATATTTGTACTAATTTGTAATGTCGGTTATAAGCCAGGGTCAGTACACCAAGCCTTCAACTTCGACTACTCTATTTTTCTACAGATAGATTTTGACTGCTTCAGAAATAGCTAAGATTTATTAATTAGTAACAACAAATTTACTACAGTTAAATGTTCATATACAGATTAATTCATGGGAAGCCTCTTTGACATTGTGAATTCATATTAGAATACATTTATCGTTCCAAATTACAAGTATTGGTCTTAGATAGTAAAAAAAAAGTATAAAATATTGTTATAATATTTTAAGTTTTTATTTTTAAGCTAAAGTCTTGAGTCGGTACATTTTTATTGACTCCGACTCCACCCAAAACTGCTTTCGATTCACATTCTAGAGCCCTTGCTATAACAGCTAATAATGGCAATAATTGAACATAAATTAGTATCTACTTTAGTTGTTAATAGTATTTTCTAAGCTTCTCAATTGTCGGAAGCCAGAATTTTTTTACAAAGTGAGGGGGAAGCTGATATTTGTTTCAAAGCCAATTTGAAGCTCTCTACACAGTAATACTACAGTAGTGTGCAGTATGTAACTCATAATGCATTTGATGAAATTACCAATCTTCGTCAGGGAGAAAGTTTCACAAACTCTTACCCATAACGCTTGGTCAAATGCATTTGTTTTATTAACCTTATCGTGGTTTCTGCTTCTCAAGGTGTTTTAATGATTGTACAGTCCCTTAAAACTAATAATCAAATATTCATCCTGTTTATTTTAGTTGACAATTATTATGTTGATTGACGATACTAGTCATAAAGTATACAAATGGAGAAAAATAATATTTTAGTTGAATACTCCAAGAAAAGACACAATTCGGCTATAAGGCAATCTTTTAGTTGTTTAAGGTTTTGATAAAAGATTGGGATAGACATGAAGTCTCAATTAAATTTTTCTTTGCTACTTAAGTTTGATTTTTATAAAAAAGATCATAAAATGCTAATTTGTATTGATGAGAACTTAAAAAGCTTTAAAGGCTGCAAAACAAAGAGGCAAGTTTTGAGCTTTGTCTCTTTTTTTTAAACCAACTGTTGTAATGTTGTGCTTTAGACTCTAGTCCGGAGCTAAGTGAGCTTCTGGACCTTGAGAAAGACCCTTGTCTAGCTGTGGAAAATGAGGACTATCAAATGAGCAGTGACAGTAGTGTTGGGTCTCGGCTCAACAACAGCGAGTCCCTGCAAAATCTGTCTCAGGCCATATTAGGGCGCCAACAGGTAGATGCAATGTTGAGCCAGGAACACAGTTGCTACATGCCGACTGTGACGCTGGTAGATCAAGTCATAGATGTAGACAATTTGCTGACAAAATTGCTGAAGGTACTACGCATTATTCAGCTGGATAATGACACATGCATTCAGGAACTCTATGATGACAGGTTAGTGACAAATGGGAGAAGGGGGTTAGCTGATTATGTAAACAGTTATTTCTTTCATCCTCTAATGAGGGAATAAAAATAGGTTGGAGTATATTGAAAAAATGAAAAAGGTCAAAGTGAAACAGCTTGTTTTTAAAAAGACCCCTTTCTGTTTTGGTAAGGAAAGATTGTATTTTTACACTAAAAGAGAGAAAAATTTTAGCACTGCGTCTTACTACCTATAAGAAAGATTCAAGTAAATATTTGTTTATCATCCTGTTGTATTGCAATTACTTGCTCCACATTAGATATTAAAATTATTAATACAAATGATAACAAAGGAAAAATGGCCACTTTGGATTAAATGTTGAAAAGAGGATAGAGAGGCAAGGTCTACACACCAAAAAGCTGTAAAGCTCCTACTTAAGAACCTGTGAAGCATTGCAACTATTGGGGAGGGTTTGTATTACTTTAGTACTATAACATGAGTCAAAATCTGCATTATGTGTTTGGATGTGTTTGGTCATAAAGTGATACTGGTTTGTCTGGGTAACTGTGGTTGGTATCAAAACTGTGCCCGGTCATTCCTTTTATTAGTATTCCTGTGGTGAGACCAATGTATTCAGCAATGCAGTAGTTGAATTGTAGCTGATGTATAAGATTTTCCGCAGAGCACTCACAGTGGCCTTTAATGGGGTATTCCATTTGTGTGAGTATGCTCTTGAATGAGGGTTAAGGTGGAGGAATTTTACAGGTACTGCATATCGGTTTGTGGCTGGGTCGAGCAATTTAGGATGAGGCTTATAGAAACATAAGTTTAGCAGGTGTGACTTATTGTGCCCTGGCTATCAACAGTGATTTATTGGGATCAGCACGTGAAAGAGCTTGAAAGATTAGAGAAGGACAGATATATTCTTCTATCTTTTGGATTGCGGAAATGGGAGGAAGGGGATAAATGAAGTAGCTTGCTAAGGTCAACCTTTTATGAGGGTTCACCTCTGTTGTTGTCGAGCCAAACAGGGAGTAGAGCATAAGGGGTGTCAAATCTAGAGATAACGTTTAAGAAAAGTAACTTTTAAATATAATATTTTGCAGTTTCAAACTTAGAGCAAGTTGAAGAGGTGCCAAACATTATGTTTTGTAGTATTTTTTGCCCTATGCAAATAATTAAATATAAAACACCATTTTCAAAAGAAATTAACTAATAAAAATAATTTCCATCAAAAATGTAGTAAAATTAACTAGGACCTATTTTTTTAATTGCATTATTTGATATTAACCCATTCGCTGACATTGACGAGTGCTACTCGCCATGGATTTACAATACAACAGGGACTTTGACGAGCGTGACTCGCGGCATATGTCCGTCCGCTTTACTTTGACGTATCTTTCTCGCCGTGTTATTTCAATTCAATAATATTGTTTCGTAGTAGTCCTATGAATGTCCAATAGATGTCAGAGAAATCCAGTTCCTTCTAGTTATGGTTTTATTTTTCTCTAATAGATGTCTAGCGTAATGTGAGCTCTAACATCTGTGTCATTATTATCCAATCTCTGTAATTATCCTTTATTAGTGACAAAAGTATAGTGTTATTACTTCTACATTGTATATAATTGTTTATTCACTTGGCTTTTTCCCAACAAAATGAGTTCACTGCGCGGTAATTTTGCAAATAGACCAGAAGAAATACAAAAATATTTGTGTGAGAGTGACAGTGATGTAACAGACGATGAAGATTTCGAACTGCCAACGAATATTGTTGTAAATGACGGCTCCGAATATAATAGTGAATGTGATAGCGATGAAAATGAAGACATAATAGGTAATACATACACTTGGGAATGGAAAAACGAAAATAATAGGGTAGTTGAAATTCCTTTTATTGGTCGCTCTGGAGTGAATGAAAATATTATTCAAAAGCTTTGTAATGATGGAACTGTACCAAAAGAAAATGATGCTTTTAGTGAAATTTTGGGTGATGATTTTTTTGAAATGATTGTGCTTGAAACTAATAGGTATGCTCAAGTGAAGTTGGATACTGTTGACATTCAAAATCGTCAGAAATGGTTTTCCCGTTACTGTAGACGAACTAAAAACGTTTTTTGCCCTTACTGTGCTGATGTCGCAAAATCCCAAACAACCGCTGGAAATGTACTGTACAAAGAGGATAATGGGCCGTATGCAAGAACGAGTAGGAGAAAAGGCGGAGGACGGTCGATTTGCTTGCTAGTAATTCCAAAGGTTAGTCCCGACCAGCCTTCTGCTTTACTCCTATCCCTTATACATAGGTTTACCCCATAGGGCTACCCCATAGGGCTACCCCAGCGCGGCGCGCATGAGCAATAGAGATGTCAAACATCTGTTATTTTGTTTTGTGTTGTCAAGAAAATATGGCGCTACATGACTACCGGATTGTCACATATTTAGACGTTATCGACGACTATTTTGAAGAAGAGGCTAATAAAGTTGTTGTGATTTAACAGAGGCATGTTAGGGATTTCTAGGATACCTGTTAGGCTTATTCTGACGAACAATTTCGTAAAATATTTTCTATTTTCGAAGAAAGTTTTGTATGGCAAGATATCTTCCCTATGTTGGAAATTGACAATCCCGAAACACAACGATGACTTCCACTGCTTCATTTACAACAAATGTTGACCACCCTTCAGTTTTATGCCACGGAATGCTTACAAGTAAGTTAATACCAAATTATAAATATACTTTTTTTAAAGGTTATATTATTTATTAATACTAAACTTACAAAAAACATGGTTATTAACTTTTTTTTTAAGAATGAACAACTAATTTAAATTTTTGGATTGAATACATTAATAAATTTTCATGTTTGTTTTTGTAATGTGTTAGTTAAGATTAATTTAGCATCAGTATATAAGTTTAATTCATATTAGGACTTGTATTATTTACTGACAACATATTTCTTCCATTGTTTTTAATTATGTAATTGAAGCAACTAGGCTAATTGATTGTTTTGTGACATACAGTAGCTATTGGGATTTTGGTTGACATTTAATATTGATTTTTTGTATATATATAAAATCCAAAATAACCTTACCTCTAAAAAAATCACAGTAGGCCTAGGTCGGACTACAGACATATCTATTCTTATAATTTTTTAAAATTGGCTAGTAACTTTGTTCTTCCATTTTTAGGTTGTTGGCGGGAGAAATGTAGGCCTACATTGTTGACCAGTCAACGGTATCGCGTGTTGTTAAGAAAATATCAATTTGGTTGGCCCAAAACATGCAACATGTGGTGTGGTTTCCCACCACAGAAGCTGAACTGGGAGCTGTGCGAATGCTGTTCTATGACTAGGCCAACTTCCCTGGAGTTTTATATCGAAGAGGCTGCACCCACATCCCTGTCCAGAGCCCCGGAGGTCCATCTGAGAGTCTGGGCTTCACCACATGGACTATTACAGTTGGAACCTTATTAAAATCATTGTGGCGGGCGAATCAAAACATCGGTAATGTTACTATATATAGCTGGTTTCATGTTCCGTTAGAAACAGACTTCTTGTATCAACACACGTACCAAATGTGGACATCTTTCATCTTGACCTTACAGACCTCTAATGAAATGGAGAATGGTGGAAACTAGCAGGTTATCACTGCTCATTTTGATGCTAAATGTATGTCCCAAGGAGAGAGAGGAAACTATTATTTTCGTTCTACTCAGCAGAGTAGATTTTTAATCCCTTTATGCTAACGTGGATGTATTGTTACGTAAATTCAACTCTAAATTCTTACATTTTAAACTTACTAGTAAGAAATCCACACACAATTAGTTGTACGATCTTTATCACCGATCATATAAACAATCCTGTCGATTTAGCACTGTCGTACTATCTGGTCAGGTTATATGCATACATACTGATTACACTGTTTCTGGGGTGAGGAAGTTTGGATTAAAAAGTGTATACACATTTGCAAGGAAAAAGGGAAAAACCATTTACAAAAGACCACCCTCGTTAGACTTGCCTGGGATTCAAACCATGATCTCCCTATCTTCAGCAATCTAGTTTTTTTTTGTGAGTTTGATATTTTAGACCATGTGGCCACAAAAGTGAATTATTTATTTTAGTGTTTATACTTGTACAATATCAAGACACAAACTTTACACAGACTGTAGTGGCGGGCCATGATACACTCTGTGCCAAGCATGACAAAACATAATAAAAGCTGCTCTGACACTGATCGTTAGAGAGAACATAATATCATGTTTATATTATAAATATTGTGTGTTAAAAACCATGATGATTGTGGTCCTTGCCAGTGAGGGCTAATAAATAATTTTGAAATCGACTGTTTTAATTTTCTTTTACTGTTACTGGAGTTGTAAACCTGAATGTTTTCCTGCCTCAGATTACAGGTACTGTAACCAAGCACGTTGACACCAAAGTACCATAGTAATAATAATAATAATAATAATAATGTATTAGAGATTTTTTTAGCACTACATATTACTACCCATTCGGGTTGTACGCCTAAATACTAATTAAACTAGGTAATGTGTTGGGAATAATGAAAGGTTGAATTTAGAGGAAGTGAACCCACACTTGTGTGGAGGGAGAGTGAAAAACTATTTAGGAAAATTCACCTCATTCACTCAACCGAGATTCGAACCTCAACTTTCCTATCCTCTGTGGTCTAGCTCAACACAAAAGTAGCGTGTTAGCCAACTACACCACCGAGGTGGGTTTAGTGTTGATCAGTTATATGATTTGTAACACATTTAGTGACTATGTTGTATGCAATATTTTTGAAGTTCAATTCAATATAATAGAAACGTAAACAAACAAAATAATTTGACCTTATACACTATTAAATTCACACTAACTTTAATACTTACCAGGCAAATATTGGAAGAAGGCCTGATGATTCAAATAACATTTATTTAGAAAAGCTCATGGCTGCATCTCATTATGCATTTATTTGATTGATAAAAATCTGTATAATATATTATTTAATAATGCTAAGTTCAGTGAAAGTGATTGACATTTCATAAAATATTTTTGATGTATTTAATTAAACTTATCTATGACATAATTGGACAGATTCTCCAGACAAAATTACAATTTATATAATATAACTCTAATAACTATAATATAACTCATCCCTTTTTTATGTTTCTATCTACTACCTTTTCTTTACCTTCTTCCAAATATAATCTATTTAATATAATATTAAAAATAATTTCTGAGTGTTGTTTGCGAGCCTATATTATTAAGACAAACTACTGGATATATCTTCGGCTTGTGGTGCAAACAGATGCTCAAATTTTGACCTTGGGATGAAAAATAATAAACCACCCTGCTAAGGAATGGAAATAATTATAATCATTTTTCACAGTCAGTTTATTTTAAAAGATAAACACTAGAGATTGGCCAGACAAAAAAAATATATATAAATTGTCAAAATTTAATTTGCAATGCTGAATTAAGATACCTGCAGTCCTTAGCAACAACATAAGTGGTTAACATAAAAACAGGAAATAAAGTACCCCAGAGACCCTCCAGAGTGGAAGTGAAAAGTTCCCTAATCACTTTATAACATAAGAATGTAGATATATTTACATTTTATAGGTTAATGCAGGGTTATCGATCTCGACACAATGGATATTGGAAATTGTAATTTTACTACACATCACTTGAAAATAACCCTAATATGAATAATGTTTTTAACAAATGGGAAAATGTTTGGTAGTTTTATAAATTCTATAGCCGAAACATCTAAGCTCAATTCTTAAGTCCTATAATTTTATGTTTCATAATTTGAGACATAATAGCAAGTTAAATGTATAAAATATTAATAAACAGTAATTTACTATGTAAAATTAATATAAACTACCTAGCTATAACAGGTCTATATAAAGATATAAAGGTTAGTTATCAATCGGAACATTTAAACATAGTAAACAAAAGTGTTTAAAAAAAATTGAATATGATGTTTTTGTTTATAGGCATGCTTTCTTGGTAAAAAAAAAATCAGGTTACGGTATTTATTATTCAAGAGAAATAGATCCATCACAAAAATGTCAAAAGTAATCAACAAAGATTCCTAACCTTAGGTCTAACTACGGAGCAACAACCTAATGTTCATCTATCAGAGCTCACTCTAAATTAAACACTTTCTAGTTCATCAAAAAGAAAATTGATTCACTTGAATGCAGATATAAAGATAATAGTGTTAACAATAAATGTGGAAATTTATAATTGTTTTGATGTTTTGTCAACTATTTTACATATAGTAGTCAAATTTAAAAGTCTGGGGTCCCCAAGAGGGGTGCAGGTGATGTGAAAAGGCTGACTGAGACTTGAAGCACTGGTGTAAGAAATGGCAGCGACAAACTGACACTGCTTGTAGTTGGGAAATCTGAAAAATAAAGGATAGTATGTACAAAACAAGCATAGCTAGTATGTTTAAATGGGAGGTTTATTAAATTTTAGATGTTATTAAAACAGCTTTTCACAAGTCAGATGTCAAGTCATGTGACCTTCAGCTGCTTCTTCCAATAATATCAAAGAATAACACTAATAAATTAACATTCTTACCATTGTATATTGCACAGATAAATGTTTCAATGGCTTTGTTTTCTGCAAGTCCTTTTTAAATAGAATACTAAATTAGGGTGTCAATGCACATAATCATCAAATTGCTTTTAATTAAAACCATTTAAATTACATTTTCAAACAAGCTTTTGAAAATGTAATTTAACATTCAAAGCATTGCAGGTCAACAGATGCAAGTTTGATTGATATTGCACATTATAATTTGTAAACACATACCTACATCTTAAACCTAACACTCACTATAAGGACACATATGTTATGTACGGTAACTAAAACAAGATTCAAAGGACAGCCTAACTTATCGACAAGTGTGCATTATTTGCTCTTAAAGACTCTATTCACCAATACATACATGTCCCTCCAGATTAAAGTCAACAAAGTCGTTTTTTCAGGAGTTAGCATGTTTATGACAATCATGTAAATTAATTTTGTAAAACAATTGTTAATTTTCTGTATACTATCATGAAACTTACACCTATTTTGTATGTATATCAATATTTTGTTTATTAAAAAGTAAATAGTAGGCCTACCCTTCTCAGTTCCAAATTATATCTATGAATATAAATAAACTTATAAAATCTGTTTCTGTGTGTGCATCTCTCTGTAAATATGAACCTTATAGTTGTAATATCTCACATAGCCTACCTGTTTGTATCGAGATACTCCATAATGGTATTGATAGCAACAGTGTAACCTGTAGACCTCAGAGCAGCAGTTATGGGGGGCTACCACCTCGACCCTGGACATGATGGCTTGTGAGAATTGTAGGGCCCTCGTCCAGTGCTCATCAGTTCCACTGTCTCTTCAACTAGTTGCCTCTTCCTTCTTGATTTGACAATGTCCCAATGTTTGTGCAGGTGAACCAGAGTTCTAAAATGATTCACAATATAATATAAACACAGTTCCAACTAGTCAACTTGAGTGTCGTTATCAAACAAGAAAAGATTACTAATGGTTATTATAAATTATTATAAAGGCCTATATTAATGAAAGTTCCCACTATACAGCGGCTATATTAATATACTGGTTCTAATAATCAGTGAAGCATTTTATGAAATTTGTTGTCGCTATAAACTTCAAGTAATACTGTATATTTGTATGTTGTAATATTTTTCTATTTATGAGGATGACTTTGTAAGTTTAGTTATACTATGTTTACTTTGTGACTAGGCCTAGACCTTGTACAAAAAATATTATATTGAAGGTTAACTAGCCTAAGATAGTACTGGTCTAAAGTGCTAAATCAGGCCTACTAAGACCTACCAGTAGACAAAATACATAAAGTTAGGAGTAAAGATTAGGTTAGTTCAATAATATATAAATTCCACTCGTTCTTAGAATTTAAAACTTTTGTTTCGACTTATACTATGCAAAAATAAACGCTAGGCCTACAGAGAAAGGGAATAAAACTTATCAACGCTAGGGCCTACGCAAATTAATAGCATAGGCCTACAAATAATTTTTTGTTACGTTGACGTTTGTGTTTACCATCAATAAGAAACACGTTTAAAGATTTTACTTTACTTGTGTTTATTTCTATAGACGATCCAATTACTCAAATAATATACGTGATTTTATATAAAGTATTAAAGTGAAAATAATATAAGATAAAAATAAACTCACCTTTTGGAGGTTACTGGAAGATTTAAAATTCTATTAATTTGTTCCCACGCTTTCTCTTGGCTGCGATGGTCCTATACATAATTTTTTTTTCATTTGACAGTTGGAAACTACCTATTTAATTCTAATAAATACCATTTCTCTTTCTCACTTCACCACACGCTCTTAATTAATTACGATGTGTTAAATCAACAAGAGGACATATTTAAGCAGGCTATCAAACTTTACAAGCAAAATTGACACTTTAGAAGGGGGTGGATCTAGTGAATTTTATTTCCCCTGGAGATGTGGGACTTCTGTGTAATATTTTTATCACGGACCTTTAGTACTCAAGCCAGACTTCTAGCACGACACGGATTCCTTCCTCAAGAGTAGCTGACTCCGCCTTTACTCCTCCTTTACTCCTACTCCAAAAATCGTTCTTGCATACCGACCAAATTTTTCGTACACCAATTTTCTCAAAGGTAATGCCTTATAAACCCTTTTTTACTCTTATGTAGATATCTACATTTGCCCAATGATTATGAAAAAAATTAGGCCTATGAATGAATGTAAAATATCAGAATGTATACACCCTGACAAAAATATAGCGATTGATGAAAGTTTGATGAAGTGCAGAGGACGACTGTCTTTTATACAATTCAATCCTTCAAATCGGTCCAGGTTTGGGGTAAAATTTTAAAAAAATGAACGATCAAAATCAGGATATTTCTGGAAGTTTTCAGTTTATTGTGGCCAGGATGATCATGGTGACATGTTGGCCATGAAGCTGTTGTCATGAACCTGAGTGAGCCACTTTTGAACCAGGGATATGCCATTCATAACCGACAACTGTACAGTTCTCCAACGTTATTCAGGTTGCTACTGGATAATAAAACATACGCACTAGGAACTGTTGGTAAGCACAGAAAAAACATGCCTGCAGCTGTTGTTTCAAAAAAACTGACTGCAGGAGAAGTAGTCCATCAAAGCTCTAACAATATCCTATGTCTCTAATGGCAAGATAAGAAAGATGTCTTGATGTTATCAACAATGCACGACTCATCTCTCATGACTGACACTGGAAAAACGAAAAGAGTGAAGCAAAAGGTTGGGGGTCATGTACAAGTTGAAGAAGCACAATTGTGAAACCTCAAGTTGTTATAGACTATAATAACGCAATGGGTGGTGTTGACCGTCAAGACCAGGTACTTTCAAGTTTCCCAGTAATGAGAAGATATTCAAAAAGTTATAAAAAAATATTTTTTTACATGTTCGATATGGCACTTTACAATTCCTTTGGGTGTGGAAGATTCTAACTGGGAAAAGGGAATCATTCACTGAGTTCCGTTGAATTTTGTGGAACAGATATTGGAACATGTAACATTACCACTATACCCAAGCCGTGGAAGACCGTCACTTGGACCTAGCCCTCTGCGTCTTCAGACCAAGAATTGGGGACACTTTGTAATGAAGATTCCACCAACAGCTACAAAGGCAAATCCAACAAAGAGATTTTTGTGTGCCCCCAAAAAAAATTAGGAGTGAAACCGTTGGCATGGAAAAGTGTGAATCCCACTTCATATTCCCAATTTTTTCGCGATTACCATAAAAAATTAAATTTTTAAACTAGTGGCCATTTTATATATTTTTTTTTTTAATTAAAAACTTCTTTTTATTTTATAAACTTAAGTGTTTTTAAACTTTTTTTATAGATAATTTATAGAATTTAAGAGTTGTGGTTTATAAATTAGTGAATGTTAAAAGTTTTTCCGATACTTCTGTTCAATGTATAAAAAAATTAAATTTTTTAAAAAAAAAAGGCCAAAAAATGGGTAATTATTATTTTTTGATTTTGTAATGGGTTTTACATTATAGTAAAGTAAAAAAAATATCATTTTAAAAAAAAAAATGCATCAATAAATTGGTCGCTAAGGGGTTTAAATTTAAAAATTTTGTTATTTGTTTGAAAAAAAAAATGCTATTAGGGGCACTTCTATTTTCTTTACTATGTTATTTTTTATTTTTTATTCCCCTTAGAAATTTTTTTTTTTTTTTTGCATCTGGTCTTATTGCTCGCTCTGTTTATACGCCATTACAATTACTCTAGTGTGTTAAATGGGGAAAATTAAATTTTTAAAAGGGTGTACCTGCATTTGTGTGAATAAGGGGGAAAATCATTTAGAAAATTCCCCCTTAATACACTTGCAAAATTTCAACTAAATACCCCCATCATGGGTATCTAGCTATTGAAAGTGGCCATAGACCATCGCCACCGAAGCTGGTTTTAATAAATTTTAGTTTTTACAAGTCTTACCATTTTAGTTTGGAAAAGAAATATATTTTAAATCTAAGATTATTCTAAAGGGTAATTTTAAAATTTTCCCTTCTTTTCCCATCTCGAAATAAAAAAATCATTCTCCCCACCCAATTGTTTGTGAGGATGAGAATAAGGATATGTCTATCCTTCATAATACGGGTAGAAAGTAGCTGTCTTGTAAGGGGTTTCTTGATAAGCTCTTAATTGAATAGGAAAAGGCTTTTTATTGACTGTTAACTAAGTGTTTGGGATATTCTCGGGCTTTAAAACCAGGGAAAAATTGTTGACATTGCTTTAAAGTTCTTCCTCAGAACATAAGGTTTGGCTCTGGTACTAACGAGAGAAAGTGTTTAGATGAGGGGGGCTTTGGGTGGAGTGAAGTTTTGCTTCCTTTATGCATTTTATTTGGGGTTTAAATATTTTTTGTATAAAATAGATTTGTAAGCAATTTTTTATTTAAAGGTGAAAATGAAAGAACTTGAAAATTAATTTTGCATATTTTCTTCTTTCCCCACCCCCAACACTCCCAGGCACACCCCTGGGCTTTTTATTTATCGTTTGAATTTGGGGACAGGCAGAATGGATCATTGATATAAATTTTCCAAAACAAGGTGACATTCTTTTTTAAGGACATACAGGGAAAGATTTTCAGATTAGTTTAAAAAAGAAAAATTCAAAACACATAAAGATTTTGTGTACTTTGGGAGAAACTCTGTTAAAATGGAAAGATAGATATAACCATTAAATGTATGTGGAAAACTTATATGGACGGCTTTCAAGAACGGGGGCCCAAAAGGGGTGCAGTTTTAAAGGACTTCAATGTGAAAGAAAAGCTTTCACTGGTTGGGCATATTGAGAGGGTGAGTGTGGGTCAAGTGAAAGTAAAAATTGAAGGTAGAGTGGGGTCAAGAGGAAGGGGATCCTACATAAGATGTTAAAATGTTGTAAGAAGTTTAAAAAAGATAAACATTAAGTGTTTTAAGAATAAAATAAATAGCATGTGTAACTCATCGATGGATGTTGTTGAAGTTTAAGGGGTATCAAGGATAGGGAAGTATAAAGAAATTTAGTGAGGGTGGCTCAAGTATGGAGTTTATATTTTTTGAACTATATGCACAGTTTCTTGCCTATTACATAGGGAACAACAAGAAAAGGTGTGTAGGCCCACATTTCGAAAAAAATTTTACGACAACCCTTACAATATTTTTAATATGAATAATTAATTTACTATCTTTGATTTTTTTTTTATCTCATTTGTAATTTCATAATAATCAACATTAAAAATGAAAGATTTATGTAATAGTAAAATTTCTGGTCTCAAAGGGTTCAAAGTTAAGAAGTTTTAAATATTTAGTGCAAAATAAAAAACAACCAAAATTGCACTTTTTTTTTAAGAAAGATAAAATATATTTAAAAAATGGGTGTACATACAGCTAGGGTTTTTTTGATCTTCAAAGAGTATTGTTATAAAGCTTTAAATTTAAAGAGTTAACAAAAATTTGACTTAACCACACCAACTTTTTTAGCATCTAATTTTTTTAAAAATTAGGACAAAAAATGTAAATTTTTATGATTTTGAAGATTTTTTTTGGGTGACATTAAAAATTACCCCAAAAATTTAGCCCCAGCATTATGTCATTTCTTATTTTAGGAAGTGGGTTTTGGCACATCAGTTTCCCCCAATTAGCTATTTTAATGTGATCGCTTCAGGTTATTGTTGTATGCATTTTGTTTTTTGAGTCAAACGCAAAAAAAAAACTATGTCAGACCAAATTAATGGCAAAATCTTTGGTTTAATAAAGGGCTTTTAAGTCCCCAAAGACAAATTTTTCAAATTGTTGATATTGTTGGTGTCTAATACATGTGTGCAAAAAACAACAAAAGTTAAATTAGTTTAGAACCATCACAACCAGCCTAGGCGGGCCCTCCAAGGAAGACATCCCCAAAAAACCCCAAGGTTCTGCACTTTGTAAACAGAAATAAAGCTAGCTGCAATGATCTTCTCAGGGGAGCAAAAAGGGCCTGTTCAGACTATTTGGTAATTTAACGAGTATGAGAGTTTAGTGACAAAATCGATAAACCGGGAAAAAAAAATTTTTGCCAGGGTCGAGTATGAGTTACAAGTGAGTAAGCAGTTTTTCAAATGAAGAGAATAAAACAAAAAATTTAAATGCGCTGATAAATTTTTTTTGCAATGGCTATTTTACAAGAATGGAAGAAAAATCAGTGCTATGAAAAAGAAAAGCTATGGAAAAAGAAAAAGGATTCAAAAAGATGAACTAGGAGCTAAAATTCTCTTCTCGGGGAAAATAGCTTTGGAAGATCCTAAAGAATATTTTGGGAATTTTGAAATGACCGAAATTGTTTTAATTTTTCGTTATGAAAATGCATTGCGGATTCAACCTAAAGATACCATTTAAGAAGTTATTCCCGAAAAAAAAAACTACAGGTGGTTTTCTACTTTCTTGCTACTGGATGTATTTTGAGGACCCTCACACATATATTTCGATTTGGAAAACCAACTATTTCAAAATTTCATTACAGAAGTTTGTGACAAGATCTATGAATCATTAAAGGACACATTAAGGTAAGATTAAATAAATTACAAACATAATTTTAGAATCTTTTATTAAGGAAAGAAAATAAGTTGACATAAGGTTTAATTATCAACTTTAGCATTATCATTGCTTTTACTATTAGTCATTTGATAAAATTGTACCTTTCCTTGGTTTCAATTTCGATTTTGTCATTTGTAACTTTACCAAACTGCCTGAATATAGTCAAGTTTTTAAATGGATTCTTGTATTGGCGGCTCTTCATAATATTTTTTCCACTATATTTTGAAGCAACTACTATAGGGCAGCTTGGGGAAACGACAACAACAAGGGTGTCACGTGAACTATCTGGTACGATGGGGTTTGGAGACTGTTGTCGAATTCTCTTTATGTACAATTGAATGTATTCTTTGGGGTTCTAGCCCAAAGCAATGCAACGATTTAAGTTAAGACCGCCGTTTTACCAAAACCCAAACTCATTTTCTTCTTTATGAGTTACAGCTTCAGATATTTCCTTCAACTGAGTGATCATACTATAAAGCTGAGAAAGTTTTTTCTTTTTTGTAGGGGTGATTTTAGTGGAGGTGATTTAGGTTTGGGTTTATGAAAATTATCCCCTCGTGTTCTGTTCCTCAGTATCTGTACTACTCAGTATTTGAAATTTTCGCAAGACTGAAAATAAATAAAAATTGTTTTAATTACTCCTGAATTTCGCGATTATTACTCATTTAGATAAAACAATTTAAAAAGGGTTATATCATGTATATTTTTTAATTTTTCATCCCCACGTTTTTAGCCTTTTCAGCAATTGGGTCACGGGGGGAAAGTGAAAAATACATTTTTTCTCTTCAAAATAACATATTCAAACTACCCCCTTTAAAAAAAATAAATTAAAAAAAAAATAAATTAATGTGTTTTTTTCATCACCTCGGGTCACGAGTGCTCAAAGGACTTTAAATGTCGGGGTGAAAATTTAAAAAACATACACAATATAATTCGCTTTAAAACATTTTATAAAAATATTGTTATTTCTAAAGTATAATCTTGTAAACCTTTTTTTCAGTTCCACCATTGCAGTTGGAAAGCAATTGAAAAGGTTTTTGAAAAAAATGGGACTTTCCTGGATGCTGGGAAATCGACGGCAAACACGTCTTATTAAAGCACTTCCAACTCGGGGAACTTATATTACAATTTCAAAGACAAAATACATTGTCTTAATGGCAGTTTAGATCATAAATATTCTTTATTGCTTTCATTGGGTGTAATGGACGGGTTTTTCCCATGGGGGTGTATTTATAACATATTTGTATCAACACTAGAGACCGGTATTTTACTCGAAGGGCACGTCCTAGTTGGTGACAATGCATTTCCCCTTTTGAGAAAACCTATTAAAGCCTTTCCCTGGGAAAACACTAACATTGAAAAAAAAAAATTTTTTTCACACGCTAGGAAAAAGTCGAAAATCTTTTTAAAATACTAGCTGCTAGATTCGAAGTGTTTGAGAAACTGATCCCTACAATCCTAAAAGTGGGCACACGTAAAGGCGTGTTTTCGCTTTACATAATTGGCTCAGACAAACAAAATTACAAACAAACAGTTAGAATATCAGTAGACAGTAAAATTTTGATGCAGGAATTGTTATCTCTGGGAATTGGAAAGAGAGCCCCCTCAAGGTGTAACCTTGCAAACATACAAAGAAGAAGTTGTACCCCCACACCCCATTTACCTTCCGACTCATCTACAATAAACCCAAGAATCACCCCCACCAAAAAAACCACATTCAACGAACGGATTCGAGGCTCGCTGCGGCCGTGTTGGGAGCCCCCCCCCCCTTCCTTTTCCAAGGCAAAAGCAAAGAACTGCAAAGGGGTCGAGCTGCGCACGGGCCGGCACGTTCTAAAACTTTTTGGGCTGTAATTTGTGCTTGTGGCCGATGCTCTAGGCATGGTTGGAGCCCAGAGAAGGGACACACATTACACTCTGGGCTTTCAAGGGAAAGAGCCTAACCATTTTGTAGGTCATCGATGTTTCAAAATTTTTTTTGGCAAAGCTTCTATCTTTAAAAAATTTAATTCAATTTTCTATGACAATATTTATTGCGACGACAGAATCCAGTCTTTCCCCTAAGGGCAATGTTTACTTAATGAAAACTTGGTCCCATTAATATTTTTTACTTTAATTTCTGCAAAAATATTTGCGCAATTTTTTTTCCTACCAAGGTTTGGAAAGGGGGGGCCGGAGCGGGGAGGATTATTCTAGTCGAACGCTTTGTTGGATGTTAAAAGTTGGGCTAGTTATTGTTGTTTATTTCGGGTGTCTATTTTTATATTTTTTGTTAAATGTGGGGCCGCGGGCCCCCCATCTTTAATCCACAAACCTCTTTTGTTATTAAATCATTAGGTATTCACAAACCTTGGGACTTTTATTATGTCAATATTATTTTAACGCAAACACCGTTTAGGAAAGGGACTTGGCTTTGACTCACCAAATGTTTAAAATTTTGGGGCGGGTGTTCGCTCTCTCTCAGGTTTTGATAACATTTTTTAGGTAACAGGGACCAATTTTGTTAATCTTAATGCCATTCCAATGCCATTTTGGAACACAATATAAGGGGCCGCCTGGTTTTTGATTTTTTATTGCCCTCTGGCCTTGGTGGTGCCCCTTGGCCCTTCTACCCATCTGGCAGGTTTAAAACGCTTTTTACTCTTAAAGCCCTCCCCATTGGGACCTTTTAGGGAAATAAATTTTAAACTCTCTTGGCTTCCTCTTTGTTTTTTGTTTGGATAATTTTGGGGGTAGGTCACAAAATTGGAACCACTATAAATTTTCTTAAGCAACCATTCATCCTCCGTCTCAGACTTCGGAAAATATCAATTACTTTTAGAAGATGGTTCCATCCTCTGCAGACAAGAATGATACATTAAAAAAACGTTGAAAAAATGTTTACTAATTTAATTATTGTTTGACTAGGAATCCTAAAAACCACAAACAGACTAATTGGGGATAACAACCATAAACACCACTCAAAGACTTTGTTTTTTCAAATTATCACAACCTATATAATAAATAGGTTTATTTTATAGAGCATTTACATTTTTATTCCGGGTTGGTGGGGGTTTGGAAGGGGCCATAGTTGCTTTGCCAGTGCCTACAAGTGGGAAAAAAAGACCCTGGGTCTGTAAACTTATCTACTTTGAACCCCTTACCATTTTCTACCTAAAGGTTCTGCTATTGAAGTGTGATAAGAGAAATGACTGAAAATTTTAAATTTAACTGAACATCTTTAAAACTTAACATCAGTTAAAATGAAATTTTCTTTTAAAATAAATTAATGAAACCCCATTTTAAACAAAATAAAAAAAAACAAAATAAAACCCAATTCTAGGCATTGAGCGGCCTGACATTAAAATATTTATTTTCCCAGCTTAATAAACTAGTTAACATGATATTTCAGTACACAATGGCTCTAAACTAATTCCTCCTTTCATTACATGATAAATTTCTACAAAATTTTCCAATCATTAATTTTTTTGCTATGTTATACACACCTTGATAAGATGATGGTGATGCATACACAGTTTTTAAAATAAACTTTTTTTAAGGGACAACATAGGGAAAAATCTACAATTGATCTTTAATTAAACAGTTTAATATACGTCCACCATTTTGGGAATTGCAAATTACCCCCTTCGATAGCCGTGGTTTTAAGGCACCACCTCGCAATCGATTAGATTGCCAAGTAGTAGATATGAATTCTATCCCGGTCGGGTACACTAACGGGGTTTTCCTAAATGTTTCCCCCCCCCCCCCCCTCTCCATGCAAATGTGGGTGCACTTTAAAATTAAGCCCTCCTAAACCATAACACATTAGTGTAATTAAACAAGGGCTGAAACCTAAACGGGTAATAAAACAAGTTCTAAAAACAAAAAAGTAAACTAATTTGAGTTATTTGGCGGAATTAGGTTTGAATTTCCTTCAATCACTGGGATGGTTTTCTCTTAAATTTTTCCTTCTCACCTCCATGCAAATACAGGTGATTACCTCTTAAATCTTCCTTCCTCAACTCTCCCTCTTTAGATTAAGGGTCATAGGGGTTGTATAACCTGAACAGGTATAAGATGCTGTAAAAATAAAATATAATATAAATATAAAAAATATATATATATATATATATATATATAATATAAAAAAACTGTAAACTAACATCTTTAGTACCCAAAAAAATGGGGCTTGTGAAAAAAAAATCAATATTAATGGGCTGAACTGAAAAAAAAATCTATAAGGGGATTTTTTAAAGTCCATTTGTGAAGTTGAATGACTTGGGTGAGACTTCAGCTGCAGAGAAAATGAATCAAAACCAAAAAGTAACTAAAAGGACCGCATTTGAGGGCATCTAAACTGGGAAAAACCCGGGAAAGCCAACAAAGCTTCGCCCTGTATTTGAAATCGAGCCCGCGGAGTCCCCCGGAAAACAGATCTTGCAGGTAACTTTACTTTCGCATTCTGATGGATTTAATAAAAACACAACTTATTTTGCCTAAACACCTTCTCTTTTCTCTCTCTCTCTCTCTCTTATATATATATAATATAATATATATATAATATTTTATATAATATATATATAATATATATATTATATATATATATATATAATATTATATATAACACACACACATATATACACCTCCATTTTCATGTTCCTATCTAATGTCCTGCCATTTTTTACATTACCTTTTTCTCTTTTTTGTGTATTTTTGTTTCCTTTTTTAAATTGCATTGCATGTTTTACATCAGTAATTTTGGGTTGAAGTGTTTCCTTTTTTCATTGTAAAAGCCAATTGTGTTTGTCCCTTTTATATTTTCTATCCACCATTCTTTACCTCTTCCAAATACTTTTAAAAACTTGATTCTTTCTAAAATCTTAAAAATACTTTAACTCAAAAATGTTAATTCGGTTAACCATTTCAAATTTTTAAATCCAAAAATGAACTTTAAAAAAGATTTAAAATGTCACCTTTTTTTCACTTCTTGCTAAATAATATGAGGGAAAGAAAAGGAATTACACTAACAGTTGCAGGAATGGAATGAAAAGTAAATGAGTGGGAATGTTATTTAGTATGTTGAAGAGTGAAAAAATGTAATGAAAAGGGAAAGGATAGGACCTAGAAAAGTTATAAAGCTGTATTGAGTAGAGCTGATAAATGTATAAATGAAAAATATCTTTGAAGTTTGATTGTGGAAATTTGGGGGCAGTAGAAGAAATCTATTAAAAGAGAAGCAGGGGGAATTTTTACAGATTCATAAAGATCCTTTTATATAAAAAAAAGGTCCTTAAAGGGAAAGGGAAGTGTTATATAGGGGGTACTTTGTTCCCATGTTGTATATGCACAAAAACTTTGACTTTGGGACATGTGAGAGACCGGGAAAAACGGGTTCATAGGAATGAAATTTTTTTAAGCACGCTGTCACCAGGGGGAAACAGATTAGAAATGAAGTTGTCTAAAAAGTGTTGGCATACAGGGAGTACATGGATAATAGAGCAGCATGGGTGAGATGGATAGTCACGTAATGAGTAGGAAAAAGGAAGAACCCCCAAAGGGGAAGGATGGAGATGAAAGATGTAAAAAAAAGACTGCAAGGGAGTCCCAAAAAAGAGATGGAAGGGGCAGATGAGGCAATATGTGACTGAAACAAAAAGTTTTAGTATTTTCATTTTTTATTTAAAATTATTTTTATTTCATTATTTTTAATCGGAAGCAATCGAGTAAGTTAGAAAATATATTTTTTTGGGTACAATACATCACTGTTTCAAGCAGCTTCTTCAGGGTAAAAGACTAAAATGGGTTCTTGGTTGTACTGCAAGGCTGTTCGCAGTTAATTTTTTTTTTTTTTAGAATGCACCATATTTTAGCAGAACTAGAAAATGAACTAAATACTTGATTAATATTTATTTTTGGGTCCAAATGGTTAAAAAATCATTTGAAAGTGTACTGTCAAATTATAAATTATATAAAATGTGCTTTTAAGAAGATAGGATTAATCTGATGTTTAAGTTTTAAACGTCTTTTAAATTTTGGGAATATATTACTAGGCCATTTCTTATATTCTTAATTGTACAGTGTTGCATATTTTTAAATTTTTTTTTAAACAAGCATCTTTTGTGTATCACTGACTTAAATTCAGATTAGAGGGTTCAGAATGTGAACAATCTTTTTTCATATTTGTGTAAAAAATTTTAGTATCAACTAACATTTTTTTCCTAAATGTTTAAGTTGTGAGACCAAAGTAATAAACTTAGCAATGATACATTAATTTTTATAGATTGTTGCTTTTACAAACTAGCTTACACTCAAACTTTAAAAATTTTTCTTAAAATGTGTTTTTGTATCTTTGTGTTCTATCTAAACAATTTCTACCCCAGTATTACCAAGGTAGGGGGCTGGTTTTCCCTTTTAATCTAAACTACGATTTAGCCCCGGTTCTATTCCAAAAAAACTTAAAAATTAATCAATTTTCCGATGTTTTTTTGGGATGGTTTGTGGGTTTTTGAACCACTTTTTTAAATTTTAGACAAGAAATAAAACATATTGAACGCGAGAACAAGACAAGAAAACTTCCCCTTTTAAAATACAAAAATTAAATTATGTTTATTAAATTAATTTTTTTTGCATCCATTATTGTTTCCCGCCTGTTGCCTGGTTCACTTTTTTTTCCCTTACTGGCTTTCTAGGGCTGTCGTTTTTAAATAAATATATATTTTATAGAATGGTAAAGTTCCTTTTTACAATGGCCAGGCCCCTTTCGTTGGTTAGCTAATAGCTAATTCAAACATTTAAGATTAACTTTAAACACTTTTTTAAAATTAATTTAAAAAAATAGTCCATATTGCAATATATAGTGAACCATTAAAAGTTTAATTTTGTAGTGTAACAAATTTTTAATGTCAAAGTTTGAATTTTTAAAAAAAATAAAAAAAAAAAATCTTTTTTAAAAGGCTGTTTTTGGTAAAAATTGTGGCCTATTTTTGAGTCTTACAGTATTATTAGAAGTAAAAATTCTCTGTTTAGCTAGAAAATTTTTTTAAAACTTTTTATTTTTTAAAAATTTGTTTTCAAATTTCCTAGATTTTCAAGATTTATCTTTAACTCTCGCACATCCCGACCTAATTTTTTTAAAATACAACATGTTTTTTTTTTGTTCTAAAAATTTAACACAAGTGAGAAAGGGAAGGTGCATCAATTCATGCATTGTTTTCCCTTTGTCAAAATTTTTCCAGAGTTAAACTTTAAATTAAAACGTGACATCATTCTGGGTGATATTTATTTTTCATTGGCTTTTATAATCACCCCAACAATTTATGAATTTTAAAGGGAAGTTATATTGGGGCCATTGAAAAACCCTAAAATTTTAAACGGACCACTAAGAATGCCCATACAGTGCTTTAAAAAACGCATGTAAGTAGGGACTGGGGGGGTGGGACTGCTTTTTTTTCCCAGCCCCCAAAATTATAAATTATGAAAAATTTGGCTTCGCAAGATAATCGCTTACAGAAAAACTGATTTTAAAATAAAATAAAAATTAAACGGGGAAAAGGAGGGAAGCAATTGAAGAAATGAAGAAGAAAGTGAAGAAGCAATGAAAAGCTAACAGATCAAAAACTTGGAAACTGTAAATAAACTCGAGGGAAAGAAAAAAAAAACCCCTCCAAAAGGGTTTAAGAAGAGGGTTCAGCACTTCAAAATGAAATCGACTTGGAGAAAAATGACTGAGGGAGATGTAAATCCTGTATGTTGTGATTTTTGTAAAACTAAATATTAGGCGACAAATTTGAAAATATAGATTTTTTTGTTTTTTGAAAACTTCAGCTTCTGGGGCTTCAAACATCTTTAATACAAGTAAGTTTTTTTTTGGTATGATTTATAGTAAAAGTTTTTACTTTTGTTTGTTTTAAATATCTAAATTTTATTATAACTATTTTGAATCTAGGCCCATGTAAAATAAATGTTTCAAAACCCTTTTCCGAAGGTTTTTTTTTTTTTTTCACCACGTCTTACGCCCTTTTTGGGGATACGCCCCCAAAAGGGATTTTGTGGTCAAAAAGGGCACCCAAAAACCCCGAATTTTGTTCCTCTAACTGAGTAGACACCCTGTTCCATAATAACACATACAATCAAAAACTTAATTCTCACACCAGAAACTAACTAATTTTACTTTCTTTTAACCATTTTTTACATAATTTTAGCAAAAACCTATAAAAAAACAATCTTGGGTTTTTTTTTTTTTGTGAAAGCGGAGTTTTTTGGGTTTACTTAAAAATGCTGCATTCTCTTCACTAATTATAGGTAACTAACAAAATAAGGCCATTGATGACAGCTACAAAATGTTTTGATTGTTTTGCCATATATTTATAAAAAAAAATTTTTTTTTTAACTAATATTTTTTTATTGCTCTTTTTATAATAAAAAGTCAAATTTTTTTACTTTGGTGGCCAGTTATAAAAGGCACAAGTTTGAATACAATACTTTTTTAATTTATTTTTTTATTTCAGTTCTATAAAATCTGTTATTGCCACAAACCCGAAACAAAATATTTAAAAATTTAATTAATAATTTTTTTATTTAAATTATTAAAAATAAAAATCGATTATAGTACCAAAGGGAAAATTTTAAAAGTATTTTAGAAATGTATATTAACCTTTTGTTGATAAAAGTATTACTAATAAAATATTATTATTTCTTAATAGGGAACATTAGTGACTTTTAACCAAAATTTTAGATAAAAATCTTTTGCGTCACTATCACCACTTCAGGGAGAATCAACTGTCTTTAAAAATCCTTATCCTTCCCCCTTTCCCTCCTTAAAAACCCTTCCTTTCTCCTCTCCTTTTACACTTTTTGTTATC
>JBCFYV010001755.1:0-42800 GCA_039000515.1 Timema cristinae
AGGACACGCCAGATGGACGGGGAAAACCCGGGAAAAAGGGAAAAATTTGGATATCTTTTCTGCAAAAATTTTGGGCAACCAGCCCAAATTTTTGGGCAGAGTGGTTTCCTGTTTTGAAAATTTGCTGATTTATAAATTTTCCCCCCCGGAAAAATTTTAAACATTTTTTTTAAACCCTTTTGCTGTTTAAAAGGGGGATATACCCCCTCTTACATATACCCCATTGATGGGGAAATTTAAAATTCACCCCAAGTTGTGTAAACTTTCTACACCCCCCCCCGGGCTTTTTTTGGCGCAAAACCTACGCTAACGCAAAAAGCTTTGAAAAGCCCCCAACCTAATTATGATCCCTACCCCAAAAACCAAAATAAATCTGAAAAAAGGGGGGTTTTTTTTGATGCCCTTTGGGGGAAAAGGCAAAATTGGTTTTCCAAAACTTCAAAGATTTTACTTCTAAACACCAAAAAAACCCATGGGGCTACTGTATCTTTGCTGCGACAGTCGGAAAAAGCCAAAAGGGTTTTTTTTAAAACCTAAATTTTTCATACTAGCATGCTGAAATGCCTCTCATCGGGTGTTTTTTTTTAAAAACGGGCCCAAATTACAGCTGTTAAGTCCATAACAATAGTGGGCCCTTGTTTTATTTTTCTTTTTATTTTTTTCAATATTTTATGTGGCAAAAACGTTGAGGGATTTTTTTAGTGTAGCATTTTTAAAATTTTTACCCGCTTTTCTGTGTTAAAAAATTTTAAATCTTTTTTTGGGGTAAAAATTAGTCCCAAAAGTGAAGTGTAAAAAATTATAATTTTTGGGTTTAAGTAGGGCAATTTAAAAATTCAAAAAATTTTTGTGAGTTTTAAATTTTATTTTTTTCTAATTGCTTTTTTTATTTTTGGGTTTTTTTATCTTTTTTTCCAAATTTTAAAAAACCCCTCCTAAAACAGATAGATAAAACTTAAAAAAGACTACTTTGGGGAAAAACACCAATGTACACAAATTTTTTCAAGTTTGTTTATGTAACCAAAATTTCCCAAAATTTTTTCTTTTTTTTTTACAAAAGGGCCCTTTAAAAAATTAAAGGTCAATTTTAAAGGCCTGTCAAATCCTATTTAGAGTTTGGTTGACACCATTGTGGGGTTGCTAGAAAAATAAAAAAAGTTTTTTGATAACAGAATAACTTGCATTTGGGAAAAAATTTTTACATAAAAAAAATATTTTTTCGTTTTATAAAAATTTATTATTATAAAAATTTTATAGAAAATGTGGTGCTAAATTTTATATTAAAAAATGCATTACTTGTTGAAAATCACTTATTTGATCATAATAATGCCCCTCATCCACTTTTTCCCAGTTTTTGAATTTTTGACTTTTTCATTAGCATTTCTGAAAGGTAAAAGTAAAAATTAAATACACAGAAAAGGGTTTAAAAGTCAGTTATAGAGTTCAAAAAAGGGTTTTGGGTATTGGGACCCATATTTTTATTATAGATTTTTTAAAAAGGGTTTTTCCCAGGAAAATTTTTTCAACTTTATGCAAATGACAAAAAAAGCTTTTTTTAACATTAAAAAAAAAACTTAAAAATAAAAAAAAACAATATTAAAAGTGACCTAAAATTGTTACAGTTTTGGGTTTAAGAGTCAATAAGCTAAAGTTAAATATTCAAAATAAAGTTATATTATTTTTACAAGACAAATAAAAAAAGAATGACAGGGGGTAATCAAAATTTAAAAGCTTTGGAGATCAAAACGCACTAGTAAAGGAACCCAAAATTTTATTAATCGGGAAAATACATATGAATATCTAACAAAAAAAATAACCCCCCGCATTGGTGTACCCAAAAAACTTTTGTAAAAATTCACTTCCTTTGAAATAAATTAAGCTTATTTTTTATTCTGAATAACTCAAAACTTGTTACGCTTAAATTTAAAAAGGGGGAAATTTTTAAAAGTCATTTAAACCTCGGGATAAGTTTGAAAAAAACCCCCCTTAAAAGAAATATATCCTGAATATCCTTTATTAAGGGCAGTGACAATATGGAGTGGGAAAAATAAGTTTCCAAAACAAAAATAAATTTTTTGTGTCTAGGTGGGTTGAGTAAAGAAATTTTTTTAAAAATTTTGGAAAAAAATAACCCAATTTTGTATTAATTTGGGGTTGTGAAAGACTATTTTTTCCAAAACCATTATGATGTGGTTTCACTCTCAAAATAGACAAAAACACATACCCCAAAACCCCCCAAATCGATCAGGGAAACAAGCCCTGCGCTAGTCTTGTAAAACCCCCTTGGGACTCCCCTTTTAAACCACAATTCTGCTAAGCAAACACAAATTCGAAACAACCAGGGGTTTAAAAAAAATTTGCTGTTTCCAAATAAGGGCAGAAATTTTCCCCCAAAATTACCAAATTCAAAAGTTTTTTTGCCGAACATTACCAAATTCAAAAGTTATGCTATGTTGTTTAACATTGGTCCTGTGACTTTCGCACTAGCCAAAAATGAGTAACAATTTTTCCCCGGTAAATTTTTCTTCACCCCTCGATGGGGGAAAATTCCCAAAAAAAAGTTTGCCAGACCCCCCTAACCAAAAAATATAAAAAAAAATTAATTTTACAAACCCGATGGCAGCAAAGAAACTGACTTTGATTTTTCAAATTACAAGAACATTTAAAGGAACATTTTAAATTTAAATTATTTCCAAGACCGGGTGAAAAAACCAAAAGAGGGAGAGAAATTCAAAAACAAATTTTGTTTAAAAAATAAAATAGCTTTTTTTAACATTTTTTTTGAGCCAAATTGTTTCAACAAATCAATTTTTCCCAAAAAAAATCATTACAAGTGCAATCCAATTTACTTTTTTAATATATAAAAAAAAAAAAAATCTTAAGTCTCTTTTATTTTACTAAAAGAACATAAAATAAAAAATTCAAAAAAAATTTAGAAGGTGAAAATTTACTCACAGAAAAATTGAACTAAAAAAGTTTAGTAAAATCAATCGAACAAAACTGCCGTTTGTATTGTATCAAACAACACCCTTTTTTTTTTCAAAAAAAATAAAAAAATCTATGAATCAATTGGGTTTTTTGGGATTATTTAAAAATACTATAGGAATAGTACAGAAAATTATATAATTTTTTAAATTTTTTGAAACAATTTTAAAAATTTTAAAATCTGCACATTTTACACAAAAATTAATAATGAAAAACAAAAAAAATTTGGGTAAGCCCCAAAGGTTTTTGTGCTTTTAAAAATTCTTTTAAGCAAAAAAAAACCTAATCCTCTTTTTTAAATTTGTGTCTGCAATTTTGAGTGAGAATTAAGATGGAAAGATGAGAAAGGGCCCCACCATGTGTTTTTGTTTTGTTTTAAATCTTCAAAAATTTGTTCATTTTGCTCTATCAACGCCACACAAGCTCAATCTCCAAAAAAAATCCTAATTTAGTGGATGATGAATTTCACACTATTTCAAATCAAGTAAGATTTACATTTATTTACGCTTTTTAAAGGGGATAGTATTAAAAAATTAAAAATTGTTTTCTAAACTTATAAACCGAAAATTGAGGGAAAATTTTATTTTTTGTACAGATGACAGCTAGCTGTATTTTAGCTAGGTATAAAAATTTATTTGAAAAAACGAAAAACGGCCCATAATTTTTTAAAACCTGTTTCCAGGCGTTTTTTTTTCCAACTAATTTAATAAAAACAAAAATATGTTTTTAAACTAAATAAAAATAACATGTTCATGCTTAAAAAATTTTGATTGTAAACATTTTTTATAAGAAATTTTTGAAAGCTTAGGGGTCTCCTTAATCAAAAAAATAAATTTACATTAGTGAAATGTTTAGTTTTAAAAATTTAATCAATTCCCCACAGATAAAAAAAATTTTTTTTTTTTAAAACCCAAAAGTTGAATCAGTAATTCGAGTTAAACACAAAAACGAAGCGTCTATAATTCAACATTTAAAAAAATTTAAAGTTTTTTTTTGTTTATTTACTTTTGATTGTTTTAATGCGTAACCAAAACATTGCTCTGTTTTGAAATAAAAGAACGTGCAAAGTTTGAATCCTTACCTCTAATTTATTCTGATATTACAATAGTTTTTTTTTTTGGGGCCATGGCATAAAAATTTTAAAATAAAATAATTTTAAATACAAAATAATTCCCCCATCCCCTTTTTGAATAGAATAAATGAAGCATTTTTTTTTTTTGACAATTCATAAAAAAAAAAAACCCTTTACACTCTTGAGAAACAACTTGCGAAAGATATAGGTACAGCCCAATCTTTAATTTCGGGGGGGTTTTGTTCTTTTTCTCCTCTTTCAAGTAAGATGTAGCAACTCTCTAAATCATCTAAACTCAAATTTGATATGGAGACTTCAAAATTTCTTCAAAAATTCATCCAATTTTTGCGTTTAGAACCCTTTTCCAAAATAGTATTGTTTTAAAAATGAAACATTGTGGGGCTTAGCTTTGTAGATTTTGAAGACGATTCTCTTTTTTGACAATTAAATCTAGTCTAGAGCCTTCTTTGATAGGAAAATTTCACAAATTTTTTTTATCATCTGAAAAAAAATATCAATATTTTTAAATAGGGTAACGAAAAAGTTTAAATAATTATTTGAAAATTTGTTCTAGTTGATATCTTTTTTTAATTTTAAATTTTTCCTAATTAAATAATCATTTACCTGCACCACTAACCCGACATTATCTGTCCAGGTAAAAATTTTCCCTTTGAAAGTAGATACCTTCCTCATTCCATCCCTTAAATTATATAATATAAATACCCCATGACTTTTAAAAACAAAATTTAAAAAAAACATCAAATCACAAAACCCCCCTCCCCCCCCCCCCCCGGGTGTTTTAATTCAAAAAATTTAAATGACCTGCTTCAAAGGCCAAAAGTGTTAAAAACGCCTACTCCCTTTTAGTAGGCTAGACTGCCGATGACGTGGGGGATTGAGGTTTCAAATCTCGTTAGATTTAGGAGACTTCTCCTGGCTTTTTTTCCCCTTTTTCCCCCACGGGAAATGCAATACATGTCCCCTTTTTTTTAACCCCCCCCCAATCCCCCCCAAAACCCTTAAAAAGTAAGAAATAAAGAATAAAACCAAAAGGGTTGTAAGAATAGGGGAAAACTAAAAAAAAAAAAAAAATTGAAAAAAATAAATTTATATGGGCTATTGTGGAACTGTCATTGTAAGAAAATAAAATAAAAAGCACAAAACCAAAATTTTAAAAAAAATTAAATGGAAGGGGAAAGACACCGCTATCATATATAATTGTTTTTGTGTAAATTTTTTTTAAAAGGTGATAACAAAAAACTTATAAACAAAAAAAAACTATCACTAAAATAATGAACAAAATGTTAGTGAGCACCAAAAACCTAAAAATTTGCTAACTTTTTTAAAATAATATCTAACAAAACCGGGGGGATATTAGAGGGCTCTAGGGTTGCCCTAATTATAAAAAAGTTTAAAAATGGGGATAATATAAAAAATTTTATTTTTTTTTTTTCCTTTTTACTTATAAGTAAACCAAAATAAATTCTTAGCCCAATGAGATATCATATTTAGAAATGCCACAACAATGTTGAAATGTAACATTTAACCCTTGAAAAAAACCAAACTGGCAAATACAAAGTTGTGTGTTTGGGGGAGGTTTCAATAATTTTCCCCCAAAAATTACAACTCTGAATCCTTTTTTTTTATTTTTTCCCTAATCACATGACAGGGCCCCCCATGTGTGAGCTTGTCCTGTCCCCAAAAAGATGATAAAAAATAACCACTCACATTCATCATGAAATACCAACTGAGATAGAGTTGAGACTAATGTAGGACAAGAATTTTGACATTCAAATATGAAATTTCTTAAAAAACACAATACTAAAAAAGTTGGGGTTTTTTTTTTTGGGGTTGTAGTCACAATGAAAAGGGGTATGAAAAAAAAATTGAAAAAACAGACAAAAAGGAAAAAAAGGGGAAGCAGCTTTTTTAAAACGATGACTTGATGACCGGGTTCCATAGTTTTTCACCAAATAAAAAGGATTTTTTTTAAAATTCTTGAAGAAAAAAAAATATTTTCTAAGGAAAAAAAGGAACCTGTAGGGGGAGACAAAAAAAACTGCAACTGACAAAAAAATTGGTAGGGAAAAAAAACAACCCGCTCAGCAGTTAGAACAAGTAAACCCAAAAAAAGCTAAAAATTTTGGGGAATTCATGGACGTAAAATGAAAAAAAAAACAAATCAAAAGGAGTATGATGCAGTTTTGGTATCGTTTACTTAAAAAATTTTTTTAAAAAAATTAAATTTTCCATGAAAATATTGGGTATGGCCCATTTAAATCACATTAATTTTTTTTCGCTCACATTATTCCTTCAGGTTGTATACTCCATCTGCAGAGAAAGTCAATCTTTAATTAATAAGATCAATGATGAAAAACTGGTGATTGTGAAATTCTGTCGCTGAAAATTTGAGATAAAATGTAACTCATGGGGCTTAAACGTCATGCTCACTGCAGCTTTCTTTAGATTAAAACAAATTACAGTATTTCTTTTTAAAAGTTTTTTTAAAATTTTTAATTCCCATGTTAAACACAAAATTTTAATCAAGTTAACCTAGTATTTTTCAAAAATTTTATTATCAAAAAAAACATAATTTTCACTAACAAATTAGTTAAAACCCAAAATTAATGCAAAATATTAAAAAAACAATAATTTGACCTTTTTGCCTAATTTAACAAGGACCATTTATTCACTTAATACCAACTTGATAATACCTCAAGTTTTTTTGTTCTTTTAACATTTTTTTCCGCTATTTTAGTTTTAAAGGATTTTAGTGCATTTAAATGCACCCAAAATTTTGAAAATGGGCCTTGTTGGTTATATTTTTTTTAGATTAAAATAAATTTGTCTAAATTTAGGGGTCAATATAAATATCAAAATAATTCGGGCCAAAATTTTACTTGTAAAAAACCCAAAACAACATAGCTTAAAAGCCTCCCCTACAGTAACCCCATGACTTCTTTGGGCTGACTGACAGATCCACCTGACGGTTTTAAAAAGGGTTCCCCAGACCAAATTATTATCCCAAAACGCCAAACCATATGATACTACAAAACATGTTTTAGCATGCACTTTTGACACCCAAAATGTGGGTATATACCTAAATGTTAACTGTCAGAAATCAACGTGAGCTGTCAGTCAGCACCAAAGAAGCCCGGGGCGACGGTACTCCCCAAAGGTTTTAAAATGGGCCTAGCTATTATATTTAAGTACAGTAAAACTTTAATAAATTTTTCCCTTTAAAATTTTTTAAAAATGATTTTTGGGGAAAAGGGAAAATTGAAGGGGGGCCTTAGTATCCCAAATTGCTCTCAACAATTAGAATCCAGGATCATAAGCAAATTTTTTTTTTCAAATAATATATTTAAATTTTGGCTATAACCATATTTAAAAAACTATAATTTTTTGGGGCCATCAAACCAATCTATTGCTTTTAAAAACACTTGTCATTGTACTATTGAAAGCCCTCCGAGTCAAAGGGTGGCTCACTATCTATAGCTCACAATCTTAAAAAACTTTTAAAAATTTTTCAGCCCACCCAATAAACTTTGCCTTAAAATATGAAAAAAAGGGGTTACCCGGGGCACAGAACGACTTCTCTATAGTCAATGGAAAAAGCAGTGGAGTATTAACCCTTTAAAATGTTTCGGGTTTCGATTCAGTGCCCAGATGTGATTTTCAATTCAAAGAATAAACCCTTAAATCACCGGCCAAAGGGTTTTTTTCCCATCAGAATTTAATTTTTTTGGGAAGTTCTATTGGGGTGTGCAAATTTCATCAAAAACTTTTTGTTTTTACATCCCTAAAATTTAATTTTTAAAATTTTGAATCTTTAAATATTTTATAAAATAAAAATTTTTTTTTAGTTACATTTTAAATCCCCTAAGATTACAAAATTAAAAAAATTTAACAAAGAATCTAAGAAAAAAAAATTTGACTTCTCCCCGATCCCCTAATATCCAATTTTCCAAAAAATAAACCCCGATTTTAACTTATCAGTACTTTTTAAAAAAAAAAATAATTCGTTTTAAAATTGTAGGCACTCTTCGTTTTCAAACCCCGTAAGGCACAGTTTCATGGGAAGCTCGTTAATTGAAAAAATGGAAAATTTATATTGCCACAATTTGGGGAAAAATAAATTACAAATGTAACATTTTCTTTTTTTTTGTTCATTTTGTTAACTTTTTTAGATAAAAATTTATAACTAATGGAAATTTACAAGTGGGCATTTTAGAATGCCAAATTTGAGTGATTTCAAACCAAAGTTGGTTGTTGAAAAATGGACTTTCTATAAAAAGCTTGCATTATTCCGTTTTAAATAAACTATAGCATTTAAGATAGGGGCCTGGGTTTAAACGTTGGGGTAAGGAAATTACCTAGAGGGTAAATGAAAATTTTAAGTTTCAAAATTATAATTTTTTTATTAAAAATATTGGGTTTCTTTAGGTTTAAAAATAGCCTTCAATTTTAATAAAGGAAGTACTTATCTGACAGTTTAAAAGTTTACAGCAATATCTATTTTTTTATAATATTTGCCGGTCATTTATTTGCAGCTGCCACTCTAAAAATACGGTAGCTATTTCCAGTACCTATAATGGGGTATGGAATTTTTTAAAGAGCCCAAAGGGGCATCCTCATGTTATTTTCATGTCCCTTCTTTTTAAATTTTTTTGTCTCGGGTTTAGAAAGCATACTTATCATTTATAGTAAACCCCCAATTTGAAGGATCTGCCCCAGGGTTTAAAAAGAGGAAAGTGAAGGCCCCGAGTAGGGTGGGGACTTTTGTTTCAAACAGAAGAGATAAAATATTAATATTTTTTTTTGTTTTTTCTGGATCTCCACTTTTCTGTACCCCTCTAATGGTTTTTTCCTTTTTTTAAAAATTTGCCCCATAGACCCCAAAAATTTTTTAAAGGACCAAATAAATTACCCCCCCCCAAACCCCCTTGAGGATACTCTGCAATAACACATTTCCCAAAATAAGGAATTCTTCCAACCTTTTTCAAAAAAAAACAAAAACAAAATTTTTTTTTAAAACTTTTTCCGGGTCCTGCTTGTACCATTCTGTCAACTTAATATTACGTTCAAATTTTTAATTGTATTAGAAAAAGCTTTAAATTTAATTTTAAATGAATAGTTAACCCTAGTTTTCGTTAATCGTATCAAATTTACCCTCTTTTGTGGGGTTTTTCCTTTAAGTTTGAAGCCTAATAAAACTGGCTGATAAGATCATTTTAAAACCTATTAACTGAGAAAAAAAAGAGTGGTTTTCTTTTTTTAAATTTAAAACAAAACATTTAAGCTATGCTTTCTACCAAACGGAAAAACCCGAAAAGATTTAAAAAGAAAACGAAAAAGGGTTTTTTATAAAAAACCCCAAAAAAAGGGGAGGGGCCCACCTAAAGAATTATTTTTTATCATTAATTTAGGTTTTAAATTTTCTAACCACGGTGATGGGGGGAACAAAAAGAAAATAAATTTTAGCATCAAAAAAAAAATTGTTTATTTATTTTTTGGGTTTTTAGTAATTTTTTAAGGACATATCACAATTACCCGGCATTTTGATTGTTTAAGTGTATATTTCCCTACTTCCCCCTATGTATATTAACTTATTTGTGGTTTGGTATCTTAAAAGGAGCCCCATGGTTTTCTTTGGTGCGGGAGTGACAGCTGACAGTTTGAAAAGTACCAGACCAAATTATGAAACCCTCTACAAAAAACCCCAAAATTTGAACTGCAAAAAATTTTTTCCCCCCACTGTCACTTCGGGACAGTAAAAAAATCGGGTTTTAAAACAAAATTTTGACTGCAACTGTCAGCTGTGACTGCCCAGTCAGAAACCAAAGAAGCCACGGTCTACTTATTTTATATATAAACCTATTGAAAACTATCAAAAGTGGCCGCTGTAGATCAATGATTTTACATAGCTACATGAAAGTAAATCTCAAAAGCCTAGAACTTCCTCTAGTTGTCTGATATGTCCTTTTTGCAAGAAAATTTTGGATAAGACTAGAACAAAACCCTTTTAGTTAAAAAAATCAAAGTTTCCCAAATTTATTTGCCCAAAAATGTCCCAAAATTTATGTTTTTTGATTTAGCTATGTTTACGTCCCTTTTTGTTGATTTTAAACAATGTTTGGTAAGAATAGAGCCTGGGCATATGAAAAGGGCATATGACACAAAAAAATTCATAAAAAAAAGGGTAGCAAAGATTTCTGAAATTATGAAAAATCCTAGATTTAAATGTAATTTTGTTGGTTGCACCCCATTTCCCAAAACAAAAATTGTTTAATTTGTCTTGTCCATTTTTTTTAAATTTGGGGGTTTTTGTTAGGGGGAAGTGAGATTTTGCTTACACCTTCCGCCTTTTATCGGGCGGGAAAACTGGACAAAATAGCGGTTTTAAAGGGGGCCATAAGCTTGCTTTCCTTTTTTAGCCCTTTAAAGTCCCCTTTAAAAAAAGAAAATGCTTCATTTAATCCATATCCTTAATAAAAGGGGCCCCTTTCCAACAATGAGAAAGTTGGAAACAAACATTCAACTAAACTCTTCGAAAGAAAATTGTTTTTGAGCGAGAAGCAAACAGGTCCAATAACTATTAAGTAAAACTTATAAGAAAAACTAATTTTGAAGTTTAAAACACCAAAAAACAAAACTCTTTTTTACAGCTTGGGATTCCTCAAAAAAAAATTTTTCATGGGGATGGGCCCAAACCAGGGTTTTTAAATTTTTAGAAAAAAATTTCTGAAATAGCTCTGCTTGTAAAAAATATTTCATTTTGTATTATTTTTAAAAGGCGACAGATCATTGGGGTACCATCAGTGCTTTCATTTTTATATGCACGAGCTAATTTTACTTTGTCTGCTATTGGCACTATAAGTTCCTAACAATTCGTATCGACTAGCTCTTAGAGTTTGAGTCAAACTTCTATGTCAGAGTTAAGGACTAAGGATAAGTACTCTCAGACAGTGCCCATCTGTTCATGTTGAGTCAATCTCTTATAAACCATATACACATCTTAATACGGAATGAAGTCTGTAGAAAGGGGTTCAAGACGTAAGGCTGCGGTCTGCGTAAAAACGATGCCATAATTGAAAATACATTATCAGCGTTCTCATGTTTGAAGGTCCTGATCCGTATCCTTATCCAGTCCATATACCAAGAACAAAGTAGGCAACACTTTAACTTTACTATGGGTTATAGCTATAATATAAGTATATATGTGCAAGCATCAAATCAAAATAAAAGCACCAATGGGATGAAAAATGTTCTCTGCTAATCGATAAGTTTGGTAGTTTCAAATGGATGATCGATAAAATAAATATCTGAGTGATTTACATTTAAGAGTCAAGATTGGAAGTTTTCTCTCCAAAAATTTGTTTAAGATTATTTTTATTGACAGAGAGACTGCTTCAACGGTGTGCTCCGTGCTTAAGAACGAAATTTTTTTATAATAATTTAACTAAACGAATCTCTTGATTGTTGTGCTCTTGTTCGGCCATCGGTCATGGTGATTAAGGATACGGTCGGTGTAGCCACGACAGAATTTTCAAAGGACCACAAACTTTAGATAAATAGTCTGTAAAGCGCTTTGAAATACTTTTACCGCTCCAAAAACAGGTCTATAGTAGTCTAAATTTAATATTCAGTTATATTAAGTTATATAAAACGAGAGTCCTTGTGTAATTGTTTTAAAATGAAACACTAAATTAAATTCGTATTCCCTAATTTTTACATACCAAATTAGAATAAATATAGCCAGGATTGCACTACCTCAAGACAGCACTTAAGCCCTACTCACACATTATATAAAATTTTCATGATGGTGAAATGATACTTATAGAATTTATACAACTATTCAGAATAATGTGTACGAACTACGAATAGGAAATAATAGTTTTTTTCTTCTAATAAAAACAAATAACACAAAATTTTATTTCTCTACAAAACCACAAAACAAAATGTACGCACAAACGTACACAGATTCACAGGTTAACACGAAAGATTCGTTTAACCGTGTTAAATGTGCGCTAGCTATCTAGAACAATATTTGAGCACTTTTGTTGTATAAATAGCGAAACTCGGTGGGCTCACGGAATTTTTATTTTGGTAGCATTAATACTACATACATTTTAATAATGAAATTTTGTAATATTAGTTGCCTAATGGCAATTAAGATTGGTTTTGCTAATCCATTTCATTTAAACAATTTTTATTTTGAATATTATAATCCAAATGTAAAAATAAAAATACTGGATTTTTTATAACAATAACAAAAATACGTGGTTTTTTCCAAAGCTTAAATTATGTTATAACATTTTGGTCGAAAAAATATTTATTAAAAAATCTGTACATGTGATCATGGGTTCTTGGCAAAACGAAGCTATATTATTCTTAATATATTCTAGAAAACTCTAAAATGAACACAATCAAGTTTAAATGTTTAAGAAAATTTAAATATGAAGCAAACTAAGCTAGATAATCTGTGATATATTAATAAATTGAAACTAATAATATTTTTTCACAATGTACACATGTGACCATTTTTTTTTTTATTTTTTTTTTTTCTTTGCAAATACAAACCGTGTACAGGTCTGTATATAAAAAGAAACCAGACTACAATCACTATCTATATTTATTTAATTGGGCATGAAAATTATATTAAGCACGCTGAAAAAAAAACTTAAGATTAGTTAATAAGGTAATAACACAACTGTTAACATTTTGTTTTGTTTGATTAGTTGATAGAATAGCAGGTACCAACCCAACTCACAGTGTTTCAGGAGCTGGGTAGGTGGGGGTTAAATGTATTTTGAGCTTATCATTTCTAAGAGGTATGGCGTTAGAGAAGGTGCAAATTCAAGAATGAAAATATTACAATTTTAAATCAATTTACTAAAGGTCAAAATAAAGTAAGCTATCGTATATCTGGTGCGCAGTTTTTGTTATATGCTCGTATTTGGTCGCCAAATGATGAGGTTGGGAAACAATTCAGCCTAGTAAAATTATATGTAATTTTCTTAACATTTTCAACACCTTCCCCTCCATGCAATAAGGATAAATATTTCCCCAAAATTACGCTACCCGCAAATGTAATTAAATGAGGTAAGCCTTGAAGAAGTAGAAAGACAGTCAAATATCAGTTTAAAGTAGTATAGTTGAACACTTGTAATTCTATCCAAGGAACAACAACAAAAATGATCATAGACAAAAATGACTCAAACCTTGCAAAAATTTGGAAAACCAATTAAAAAAAGTAACCAAACTTATTAATCTCAAATACAAGTGATTGGATGTCAATTTCTCTTTTGCAGAATTGTTTGGCGGTAAGTTTTGTTAAATATTACTTTTGCTTAATCCTTGGCAATTCTTGATCAAGTAAGGATTGAGAAACTCCTATTTCCTGAAATTATTTTTAACTGTATTTGGCACAAACTTTCATAACATACAGGGCTGCTTTTAAACAATAAGTATTAAATTTAAATCCCATTTCTGTTGAGCTAATTATTAGAGTCACTACATGTTTTAAAACTTTGCCATGTAACTTTTTTTTTGTCTGATATATTTCTCTCATAAGTTAGTTTGGAAATATGGTTTTGTTACAACACTTTAGGAATTGTTTTATATGTCCTCTATTTAAATACAAGAAATTAGAAAAAAATTAGTAACAAGCATAATACTGTACATTCTGATGGTTAAGCTGAATAGGTACAGTGGAAGTTAAGGAACAGATGACTTATATAAAAAGTTGTGTTCCAATATCTTTTCACTTGTGTGTTGATATACTTAAAGCCAGGAGCACAATAAGTTAAAGAAATAATAATCTTCAAATAATAAGTGTAGTCAAAGGGTTTTGGAACAAAATTTTGAATAGGTTATCCTATTTAGTATGTTGGCACACTGAACGCATCCTATTTGCTTTGTCTACCTCTGATAATTGAAGTTAATTTTCTGAATATGCCTATGAAGACAAAGTAGTTCTTGGTGTTAGCCCGATTATGAAGTAGTTTTGATATAGGATCTGTGATCGCACCGATTTAACTGAAAACAAGACAAAATGTGTTTAATGATATTTTCGTAGAGACAATGAGTAAGTATAATAGGAAGCAAATAAAAGTGGAAAGCGTTCAAATACTGTGGTATATGTATTAGTGTTCCTACAACATAAGTGGTGGACGTGACAGAACAAGAACTGCTTTCTTAAAACTGTTTTTTCCATTGTTATTTTCGTAACTATAAAGAAACGGCGAGCATCAATGGAACGGTGTTTGTGAAGTTAAGAATAATACAATTACGCGGAAAGCGACCGGCGTTTAAAACCGAAAAACATTGAATAGATATCTTAAAGAAAGAGATTAATACTAAGGAACTAATAATATGAAACAATCAAGTATTATTGTCTATACTGAGAGGTGAAATGAAGAATTAATAAACCCGTATTAAAAAATATTGACATGAAACTCGATGCCTGACAAAGGAGGTTTTGTGATACAAAAAAAGACAAAAATGGTGGTGAAATACTTTACATAAATTCTTGAAGATACACGTTGATGTTCGTGATTTGTTAGAACGTCATCAGAAAATTTGTAAAGTGGATTCAGAAGTGTTAGATAGTAAGGAGAAATTAAGTTACCGAAGCTAGAGCTTAGGAAGAGTTTGATGGTGATATTATAGAATTGTTACAGTTTTGGTGATCAATTTGAGAAGATTGATCAAGATACGGGATATCCTCACCAGCTGGCAATTTCAATACCTTATTTCAAGCTACGGTGAAAGCTCACGAGCAAAAGGATGTTGTTGAGCTAGCTGTCGCAACTGGAGGAACTATATCAGGAGCAGAACAGTTTCAAGTCTCGTTTTTGGAAAGAGAAGAAATGTTAGTGGAAGTATACGTAAGAGAATGTGTTGAAGTTGGTTCTTCAATGCTCACACAGGCAAACAATGGAACAAGTAACAAATGCATTCTATTCAATGTCTATCTTCTTTATGACAATTTGAATCGCACAATCAGAGAAGCGCTTGTCAATCTATTGTTGTTAATACCGATAAGTTCGCAGGATGCTGTTATCTTTTGTAGGTCTTTATGCCTGAAATATTATTAAGATCTTGGCAGCGAATTCCAAAATGTGTGCATGGGGGCGAGCCTCAATAACACCATTGACACATAATTTTGTAAATGAAGTCACAGGTGCAACCTGAGAAAGAATTATCTGTCATGGCGATAGTGTGGACTAAAAAATGCTGATATGTACAATATAGAACGCGGCATAATCGTTTATTAGGAAAGAGCAGATATCTACATAGATTGGTTATTGTCCACAAGTTGTACTAGAAGAGGGAAGCTTGTATTTTGTGTAATGGTCTAACATGTAGATGCTGACTGTCAAAAAGCAATGAAAATGGTGTAAAAAAACCGTGGGTTCTTAACAAAGTTTGATGCATTTGGCCTTTTTGGAAGACGTGGATCTATGTGTCAAGAATTGCATAAATTACATGGAGGGTCGGCTTTGCCAAAAGAGCACAATCCGTTGATGCGTCCCAGGAGGTACGTAGAGATAAAAGACAACCACGCTTAATAAGAATGCGCGGTATGTTGGTAAAGAAGACAGCCAGGGAAACCACTTTAACGAATATAACAAGTTTGCACTAAAAGTGTTCTTTACAAATTATCATGTGAGAATATTAAGAGATCTAAAAATTTTATATATGTCGTAGTTTTGTAAACACAAGGCACACAGAGATCTTATATTCTGCAGAGAAACTGCTTCAAATTAATTTCTACGTGTCAAAACGACACAAGAAGTAATTCGCAAATTCTCTTTTGGGGGGGGAATGAAAACTGAAACGAAAAGAATCGTGTTGCTACAGGTACGTCCCGGCAAATCTAGATGGATCTTTGCCTAACAATTTTGAGCGCTCTAACCCATATAATCTGTGGTGAAATCACATCAGTGAGGGAAGGACCTTGGATGGAGATTTCTACAACCGGATGTAAATGTACTTGATTCTGACACCGAGGAGCACTCAGATAGATATAGGTTCCTGATTGGAGCAGATATTGCACGGAAAAAATCTTGACTGGAATACGGAAGGTGCAGTAGGATGAAATGTGATAGTTGCTGTGGAGACTCTTCTAGGGGTAGGACCTTGATGATGAGTTCCAGTACAGCAGGCTGAATAAACTATGGCAGCAGTAGTAACATCCCCGTTTTTGATGAAAGAGCCAATGTTGGCAGACATTGTGGCGAATTGGACGTGATATGCCCTCCAACACCACGTTGTAAAAAGTCTTATTTTACCAGAGCACAAGAAAAATTCTTATCCTGAACACACATGTTGTTAAGCTTACTAAGGAATAGATATTTGGTACTGTAAATTCAAGGAAAACTGACAGAGCTTAAGTAAATTATACCTGTGTAATAATGTCGAAGGCACTGACTTGAGAAGAGTGTGAAGCTGAGACGATGAATCTGCTCCTCTTCCGGCCTAACAGAGTACTCATACTCAGCATTTTTGGAACATCACAGGTAAAGAATTGATCTGGCCGGATCCCTCCAACCTTAAAAGATGAAGTTAAAGATGGATCTGTGTTTTCACATGTCTGTTTATAAAGCAGTGCATTATCGAGCTAATTACGTCTATTCCACATCAACCTTCCGCAGAGCTTTTGAGAAGTTACCGTAAGCTCTCGCGTGAAGACCCTCCTAGTGTACTGATAATGTACTAATTAGTTTTGGAGCTTGCAAATTCCCTTCTAGAAAGGTTGATTTGGAATGCATTTTTAGCGTTACACGTATAGCAAGAACATTAAGTGGGAAAAATTAACCCACCAACTGCCGCTTAGTGTAGGTGATTGGTGGAGAGAATTATACTCGTAACCCAAATGATTAAAAAAACTGTTGAGAGTGATAGTTTTTTGGTCTGATCTGCCATGAAATACAATAATGTCCACCATTTTGTATGATGCCAAAGCATCATTATAAATTTCTCCCTGCCTATCAGCTTACAAATGTCTAAAAAGCTGATGATCTGTAGCATAACCCCTCAATGTTTCCACAAGAAGGTTCACATGGTGAGAGATACCTGACCACTAGACACCATAGACAAAGAGTTAATCTCACCAAAAGCACAGGTATCAGCACAGTTGGCGTAAATAATGCTGAGTAAGACAAATTCAGTCAGAAAATTTGAGTTGCAAACTTGTTCAGGTGAGTGGGAATCCAGGAAAGACGAACAACCTTTTTCTGTTGAAAGATATTGTGATGATAGGAAGTGACAATAGCAAGCACTGAACTGGCCATTAGTCAGTATTAGAAATTCTTCCTGGTCCAAATGGTGTTGTCAGAACTGTCCGACTGAAGACACCTTATTCGGAGGTGTTGAGACCAGATCCAAAGACTCTACCCTATTTGAAGGTGTCTTCTACCCAGAAACCGCTTCGCCTGATGCCTTGACACAATCAGTCACTACCATGGAAGAACCTGTATTCTATATGTTACAGAAAAGAATAACTTACTACTCGATATGGTACGTACAGTGAGGAGCACTGGAAAAGTTGGCCTTTGCACATTGTGCACAGTTTGTGAGTTGCCTCTGCAACTCAGGTGCGGCGAGCGATGTTTGGGTAATGAACCATCCCAATTTCTGCCGTATTCTGGAAAGAAACCATTATGTCGTATACAAGCATACGAGTGAATATGGCTGATATAATAACATGCCTATTTTTGTACAAACATAGCAATGTAATGAAGTTTTAGTGTGAATAATTTAATTTCAAAAAAGAAAGAGTTAGCAATTATTTTTGTATCTAACTTGATGTATGGTGATTTAAAATGCTTAAAGCTAAGCTCAAGTTTTATTAATAGCTTTTGTGAAGGCGTTTTAAATAATGAGGAAAAACAAGGCTATAAGCTTTGGAGGAAACTCATTATTAATTTGCAACAAGGCACATGTCAAGTTTGAAATGTAATATAAAACATAAAAAAGTGGAATGACAATTTGATTTAACTAACAAAATTATTCTAATCATTGTATATGTTTCTATACATATGCTATGACATCAAAATTTTTTGATTGTGATAACAATCATAAATTATACAGGGTCGTAATATCTTCCAAACTGTTTTATGTTGTAAAAAATGTTGAGAAATATCTCAAAGCACTGCATTTGTACGCCTCGCCGTGGCTACATGGCCTGGTGCTAGACTCAACTTTGATTAAAATCATCAGTAAATGATAATATGTGTTTGAAAACTTTGGTATCGAATCCATCGCATACTAATAAAGAACTCGGATAACTTTCCTTAAGATTTGCATCGTTAGTATTATTATTTACGCATTGATTTGAGGAAAAGATATCCTGTAATTCACTAAAAAAAACAATGGCTTTTCCTTAATCAATCCCCAATAAAAGAATAAACTTGGAAAATGTACAAATTAGAGATGTTAACAATAATAATTTTTCACTTTTATTACTTTCAGGTCATTTAAAATGAAATTTCTAAAATCGAATGATATAACAGCAACTACGGACTAAAGAACTAATCTTATATCTAAACAAACACAAATCCAGCCCCAGGTCGTTGATTTCATCGCTGTGAAAGGAGAGAATCCCACATTTTCACATTGATAAATTTGTTCGTGATACCAGGGATCGAACCCGGGACCCTAACCTGTTCACTAGCAGACACGCTATTAATTGAGTCAAAGGTGTCGGTTACAACAACCAATAATCAAAACCATTCATTAGTTATGGGGAGAAATATAAAATGGGTTATAATCTATTTGACGAAACAATAATAAAATTATCCTACAAATATCATGAAAAACAATTTAAACTAGGAAATGCTCCATATACCGTATCATATTGTATAGATAATTAGATTTATTAGCCTTAACCAAAATAATAGTCTTTTTGTAATAATGCATTTTTGAACCATAGATTAGTGGTCTAAATTTATATAAATAAGAGCAGTAAAAAATGGATTCAATATTTTAAGTGAACCTCTTACAACACTATTTAATTTTATATGTATGTTTATTTATTAGTGTATTACATACTTTTCCTAATACTTGATATGTATAGAGAAAGAACTGTATTTTTTAGTTGACTTTCGTCCCAGCGATAAAACGTCCACATACACTAATAAAGTAGCTCTCCAAGTTGATAATAAAAGTTGTGACCATCATTTTTGCAGGCCTGATAAATAAATAAAACACTTATTATTGGGATGGGATAAGTTTTTAGTCTTTTGGGAATGATTTTATTCATGCCTCTAATATACACCTAGGGGGAATAATCTGAAAGATATAGGCAGTGCCCCCCTCCCACCTATCCACGAAGAGAGTTTTAATAAAAACTTACAATACATCAAGTGGAATATAAAACCAAGCACTGAAGATGTGTAGAATGTATTAAACCTAATTTGTTACAATACTATTTGAAGTCAAAGAGACAAAAAACATAAACAAAAATTGATACACACGATAAATTCATGTCAAAGTTTAAAACATGATCTGTTTATACACTTCAAAATTAATACTGTTACAAGTCGTATTAGGACACGGGGCATGACATGTACTAGTGGTCAGGCGAACACTAATTTTAAAAAGATAGGAAAAAAAAATCACCGACGACTGACAGACTTGATAATTTAGAAATTTTATTTTTCAAAAAGTACTATTTATGCATACACGCAACCACACTTTGTAAATGTTTGTGTTGATAAATTTAGCTAAAGAGATAGTCATATTAGTTAACACATTAAATAGTTACTTATATTTACAATTTAATTATTTGTATGAATAAAATTAAACCCACTCTACTCAAGGCAACTAAATTAGGTATTGTTAGCTACAATTTTTTTCATTTTAGAAAACATTCTAAATTCAATTTTATTTTCAATGTTTTTATCAACGTATGTTACTTAGATACGTACAAGTTGTGAACATAGCCGTAACTAGATCAAAAAAATAATTAGATCAATGCTCCGTGACTAAGGTGATCGTAATCATATTATATTATAATTAAGGTAGAAAAATAAATACAAACAATAATTATTTTAAGTCATCACTCAGTGTTTGTCTCAGGTTGTCCCATAGTCTTCTCATTTTTGATTAAAAAAATTAGTACAGTACATCTGTAAACTAAAATTAAAATTTTGGCTTTCAACTTCCCCTCCTCTGACTTTGCCCAAACACAATCTAAGCATTCTTTTCATTTTTTACTGAATGGATTTGTTCAAGTATTTTAACAAGAATGTAACCTACTTTCTTTACATTTCCAACAATTTTCTTAAGTTTTATGTACTTTGAGCCATAACTTGATAAAAGCTTTCAAAAACTAGCTGTTACTGCAACAAGCTACTCCAGAGCTGTTTTGTATTTATTAGGAATTTTCAAAAGCCGTATGTTACTATAAAAATAATTTAATAATGTTTTACTTTCTATTATTACCAATATTAATCCATTAAATATACAATAAAATAGTAGGAAGTATTCGTAGTATTTGCTTTAAAAACAATATGTTGGCTATTATACAATATTAGGTGGTGAAAAGAACTGATATCATAAAAGGGGGTTCGTTACGTAAACGATTACTGTAATACGCCATTAGCGTGAAGAGCGATTAACAAAATTAGACTCTAATTCATCAGCCTGTATTTTAATTATTCCTTTCCTACTTACATTATTCAATATGTAATTACAAATAACATTTTTATTCCATGTCTGGAATCAATTTGGGTATATTTCGATAAAACCTTAGTACCCAAGCAACTTTAAAGTAATAACTTACCATTTTGTGTCAGTTTAAAAGAGTATGACCTCTGTAGTTGTTAAGGTACATAACTAACTTTCAGAGTAAACGTAGTGTAACAATCGATTAAAAAGGTTATAGAAAAAATAATTATTTATCTTTATGAAATTGAGATATCTTTGTCAATAATTAATGAAACAATTCTTTTTACCTTAAATCAATAAGTGAGGAATTATTGAATTTGGTCTACATAGTCAAAAGATTTAAATATGTTTAGACAAATAAAACTTTCATAAAAAAGAAAATCTCATTAAATTGAAACCGACATTTTTTCCCTTAAAAAAATAATGTAGTATCTCACATGTCCTATTACAACGTTGCCTTCTAGTGTGGCGTGCAAAGCAAGGATCCTGATCCATGTCCATTCCAGGCTGGTCAATTTTCGACTTAATTGAATTGATCCAGTTATCGGTAGTTGATTCTGTGGGGAAACTAGCGCAACGTATCAGTGTGATACATGTAATAAATATTTTCAATTGTCACAGCATTAAACAAGTTTAAGAATTACCTTAGATTTTGGATATCTGTGAGGCGACAAATTTACCATTTTATCAGTTAGACTCAAACACCAATTAGTGGAAAATGCCCCTAGATACGAGAACAAATCAGGATTTCCCAGGATACCTCATCCTCATGCACAGGAGTCAAAATCCCACCAGGGTGAATTGTTATTTCACTATTTGTCATTTTTATCTTGTATAGAATATATACTTTAAACTGCATGATTGATACTGTGAGCAACCATCATGTATACAACTGACAAATAGATAGTTAATTATATATTATAATTTATATTTATAAGGAAAAGCCTCTTTTAAATAATGCATACAATTTATTATTCATAAACCTCTATTTCTTTTTCTCCTAGTTTATTTATTTACCAATGGTCATTAGGAACTCAAAACGTCCATTACCGCATTTACTAAAGACACTACCTATCCCATCGACTATCTTAGTGCATCCTACCTCTTCCTAGTCCAATTCTAATGTTATTCTCCCATCTGCGTCCACTGTCTCGTTCTATTTACTAGTCAATACACTGAACATGGTTCTCGATTCTCCCATTCACGCCACATGTCCTGCCATCGTAACCCACAAGCCTTATCATCTTAAACAATATTTTATGATGAGTAAATGACATGACAACTCATCATCATGAAACCTCTCCACTCCACAGTAAGCCTCATCCATTTTTGACATCTAATCTTCCCTTAAGCACCTTGTTTTCCCAAACCAACTTAATTTTTTTTCCTCCACCAGTACAGTAATAGACGCACGGTTTTGCACGAAATTGGTGAATTTCCTAATATTGTGTAAAAAATAACTTTTATATTAATCTCTCGTGTGTGTTTATCAATGAGATTGGCATGTTCTATTTTTGGAATTTTAATTCATATCCATTGCTTCTTAAAAAAAAATTTAATCACACTACGACTTTCTTTAGTTTTAAGAATTTTGTTGAGCAGCTATTACGCTATTTTCAAGATATTTAATGTTTTTTATGTCATATTATTATTGTTTTCCTTATATTTGGCAGTGTGTTTTGAAGAAAATAAAGTTGTAATTTTCGTTTCGTGAATTTTTCTCTGTATAATCTTTAGTGTTTGGATTTAAAAGGGGAGGTGAACGATTCTATTACGATGTGTCAATGATTGTTTATTGTATGTGGCGGTATCTTGTGACAAATAATCAAATTTCTGAATGTCAATTGTTTTTTCATCGTGGTTCAGAAATTAATGTCTACTTTAAAAGAAATTAATCTTTCTATTAAAACAAATATATTTAATTACCAGTTTTGAGTTTAATAGCTTACGAGTTTTATTATTAATGTTAACATCTAGTCCTTAGCAACAATTTTTTAAAAATTAAGCCTGTTCCTCAGAACGTAAGTAATTATTATAATTAAGGTTAAATTTCATGTAATTATATTATAGCACCTTTTGTCAAAATATTTAAAGTTACTTTAATTATTATTTAGAATCTAATGTAAATGAGGTTCTTGCTGTCCTTAAAAAGTATGGTGAAGCATCATATAAGCAATTTTTTTTATATATTAAAGAAGTTTAAATTCAACATTGAAGGCCTACAATAGATGTTATTTGCTCTACTGAAACGGTGAAGTGAATAATACTCCTAGGGCTCACACCCAAAACTAACCAAAAAAATGCTTCATATTTGGTGATAAACTATGAAACTGTGATTTTTTTAAAATCCAACTAAAGTATAAATTGCTATTTTAAAATGAAGCATAAACACGGAATAAAATAAATTATTAAAATCATAACTTCTCCTATATCCAACTGTAATCTAAACATAACCTCCGACTCTACCTAGAGGCAGCACATACTAACTTCGACACGTTGACTGTTATGACGATGTAAATTGCAAATGTCTTGCAGCAAACAACTCTTGAGACACAGTAGATAAATTAAAAACTCTCATGACAATAGCTTGTATAAAATACTCATTTGACTAGTGTTTGACAGGGTGTTGAACCCTCAAAATTACAAAACCCAGGACAAAACCCACCTGAACAAATTAGATATTTATGAAACAAACAACAAACTTAAATAGGCTTGTTAAATTCATAATAAAAATCATGGGCCTTAGAGACAAAAGGCTGCTTTTTTAACACATTATGAAAGCCACTCAAACTATGTATAACTTAGATCAAAAAGTATATTTAATAAAACACTGTACATGGAATAGTTTATAAGATAAGGCTTTGTTATATATAAGTAAGTATATCATAATTCCACATGTTTATCATCTTTCTCAAATGTTCTCTTTCTGTGATCAACTATTTTATAAAAGCTCTATAAGATTTTTACTGCATAGGTCTAATGTGAGATAATTAATTTGAGCTCATATTTGTTTGCATTGGCTTACTGGTCGTCATCACCGAGAAGTAGGTGTGATGTTCAGAGATGTTGTAAACAGTTAGTCTACTGTATTATAATTATAATCAGATGTGTTACAGTTGATCTCCTTGTTATAAATATATTCAGATGTGTTTAACAGTTTGATCTCCATAATATAAATATATTCAGATGTGTTAACAATTTGATCTACCAATTTATAAACATAGTCACTTGGATAACCCCAAATTAAATATTCTTACCATAGGTTTTGGCCTCGCATAGTGGTTGCATGGTCTAAGGCAGCGGTTCCCAATATTTTTTTTACCGTTATACCGCGTATCTCTTAGCGACCCCATTTCCATAAATTAGGTGCACTTAAATTTTTGTCAAAAAAATGTTTCATTACTATACTTATTCATTTCCTGATTAGGCCCTATTTGTTGCAACTTGGAACATAAATGGCTAGTAATGGGATTAAAAAATAATGTGATAGTAACTGAATAAAGAGTGAAAGATATTTTCACATATTATTCAAAAAATTAAAAGTTAACAATAAAATCATACATGTAATTAATTATTTTATTTATTATAATTTGAAAATCCATTGTATATTTGAAATTGAAATTCAGTTTTTTTCGGCACAGTACCATAAATACCAATAGGCTCTTCCCCTTGTGACTGACCTGAGCCAGAACCAGGATATAAATAAATAAATAAAGTAGCATGATATGTTACTGTAGGCTTTAAGTTTGAAACACTTTTTTATGTAAAACTCAATAAATACCAAGAAAATATTGTTTTCTGGTCACCCACATTGTATGAAGGACTACTATGTTTATTATGGTTAAAATCTAATTGAAAACTAAAATTGTCTCAGAAACCTATATTTGTGTGGAATTCTAACTTAACTAAACACACACACATGTTCATCGACACAACATATCACACAACACAAATGTTTCACACACACATGTTCACAAACACACAAAAACACTAAAATTGTGTTTATTCATCATTCTTTTTGTTCAAATAGTTGATGGAGTCATTGAATATCTTACTTAAAAAAAGATTGTTTTCTAATGTTTGTTTTCTTTACACACCTTATAGTCCCAACAATCCCAAGGTCATCCTTATTATCTGACTATAACACAATTTGTTGTCATAAGCATTAAACTTGGTTCACACAATTCTCTAGCAGAGTTAATCTTGAGTGGCGTACTGTTGCGCCGGAAATATATTTTCCTCTCCATGACTTATTCGAACTACAGGTCACCCTGGCCAAAGAGCGTTACAGCTCTAGCTTATTAGATTTGTCATGATTTGCATAGGTGTTTCTATATTGTGCTACATATTATATTATTAGCACCGCGTCCTTACTACCCTCGGGTTATACACCTTACACTAATGTGTAGATAGTAGGGGTGATTGTGAGCTGAATGAAGGACCTACAGTTTTAAGTGTTGGATCCGACCACAGAGTGGAGCCTAATTCCAGACATTCACAAGTTGTGATTAATACACGACTTGTCAGGAGTGAAGGAAAGGGTTTGGGGGTAATCAGAATAAATATGGCCAGGGGGACGCGGGATTGAACCCCACTCCAGTAGTGAGTCTGACACCTTACCCTAGACCACCAGTCACCCGACTGGCTCCATATTGGTAGAGTCTTTGGCTATCTGAGGCCGTCTCTCTGAGAGATAAATTTCAAATAAACTAGCCAGAGCCTACAATCTAAAAAAATATATTTCAAATTTTAAACTAAGATAAGTTGAATTAGATGAATAAAATTTTCTATTTGGTGAGATAAAACGAAGATGGCAATAAGTAGGCGTTCAAGTATTATTTAAGCACCTTAAGAGGTGAGTGTTTCGATCTTTGCTTATTTTTGCTGACCAGGGATGAAAAGGGGGGGGGGGGGGTTCGGTCGGAGAAAAATACTTACTTAAGACAAACAGGCAAGAATGGCGCAATGACCTAGCCACCCCAAATTGTAACATAATGATTATTAAAAAGTGTCGAGATGTGGATTCAAGGACCTTGTCTCAATTAAAAGTACCTAGTTCAAAAGTTTTTTTCATAAACCCTATTGAAATGTAATGGTTTATTCTTGTGAAAAATTTACAAAAAGCGACACAATATATTGTTAGGAAGACTAGGAAGGGGTTGGGGGCTTGCTATTATGTTTGCTTACTAAATGCGAAAGGTTCAAAATGAACCAAAAGGTGCTATGTAATACTTGAACACCTCCTAATTTTTTAAGAATTTTTTTGTGTTAATAAAGTTATCTTTACACAGTAATCCTATTTCTGTAACATTGTATAGGTATTTTCATATCATCTAGGCACTATACTATAGGCATAAATATATATAAATAATATAATATATATATATAAATATTATATATAATAAAATATTATATACTATAAATATATATTAATTTGTGATAAGTTACATGGACCTTTTTAAATCTGCTGATTATATCACCACACAAACTTATAAACAATTGAAACCTAGAACAGACACAACATGTTAGCCCTCAGGCCGTTTAATTTAATACTAAGAAAGGGTGTCGGAATGACCTGGCGTCCTAGAGGGGTAAGGTGGTCAACTCTATGCTGGCGGCCGGTGTTTCATGCGTCGTCCCAGCAGAAGAATATCTTGATTACCAAACCCTTCCTTCACCTCTGACAAGACATCTTGTGAATTTGGGGAATGTCCGAGGTCGCCACCCGTGGTTCGGATTCCACGTTAAACTGTAGGTCCCTCCATTTCATCTCACAATCCCCTACCATAAACAATTAGCGAAAGTTGCGTATAACCCGAACGGTTGTAAGACGCGGTGCTAATAATAATAATACTAAGAAAAGAGAAACCCAATTTCACCAATTGATACATTTCTCAGTCCATGCAGGAATTAGACCCCTGAGGTTATGTAGGCGGACTATTTCTATTGACTTAGCTAAAATATGCAAAACCTCACTATATTAATTTTATTCTACCTATAAGGTTTTATAAAAAAATATATGACTAATTAAGAACTGAAATATCAAATATTCGACCTTAAAAAATTGAAACCATTCCCAAGTAGGACATGGTTGGACTTGAAATACGGAAAAAGCTGACTCGCACCTATCCTAGTTAAACTGAAATTAAAATACAGCTTGATAAATATAGTTTGTGACAAAGTTAAATTCAAATAGGCATAGCCAGTTCAATAAAATAAATAATACACAAATAATCAATGAAACCTCAGTATGGTGACACATTCAAAAGAAGTATAATTATAAAATAATGCAAGAGAATAATGTTTTACGACCTAACCATTATGAGTGGGAGGTTGTCCCGCTTGATAAATATATTTGAGTATTAAATTTTAGACCAAACAATTTTAACATTTAAAAAAATGTTTAAAAACTTTCTCAAGATAAGGTATAAGTCTGGATCTGCCCTTGTATGCAAAAAACCACAAGTTAAAATTAAGATTAAGAAAAGTAAATATTCAGATCCTTGAATACAATGTTATATGTAAATAACTTATAGTTTACAAAATAAAATTTAAGTAGGCTATTGTTGAAAATAAAAAATAGGCCTAATGATTTTGTGGATATCATGGTTTAGAGTTTCACTTTAAATGACACAATGTTGATTACTCCTTAATAATTGTAAAATATAAATTAATCCTGATACAGCATTTGTTAGAATACCTGCCCACTAACTTTATTGCAAGCAAAGTAGCTTCCACTTTAATAGCCGAGCATTTAATATGAGGAATGTATCTCCATTGTGCTTAGTATTTATCAGTGATGCCCTTTATATACAATTTTAATAAATCTAAAATAATAAAATAAGGTATGTCTCAGAAGGCCTGTACATCTCGCGGAACACCCTTAACGAACCTTGCAAAGCCCCTTTGTATTTTCCCATACTAGAAAGATTATTTTATAAATACATTAAAGGTATAAAAGTGAGAATAAATTTTTATTTACAGAAATTTACATTTTACAGTAGTTGCTCCAAAGATCGCCACCAAACATTAACTCATACCTGACAGTGTCATGTATTGATGGCCAAACAAATTCAAAAAGGATCCTAAAAGCCTTCATATGCTAAATTCGATTTCAGTCATCTCAGAATCCATGAAATTCTTCATGTTTACACATATTAAGTCCACATACTTATAACTTTAGCAAAAAATAATTTATTTTGCCTCCAATTTTATTAAGTTGGCTCACAATATCAGAGACTGATTAGGTAATAGGGCAGTAGAGTTGAAACTTCCCACCCAATAACCCTGTTAATTTTGTTGCCGTGGGACAGGGTACATCAGGGAGCATCTGACAAAAGTAGTATCTAACATGGAAGGGTGTATGAAGCAAAGTGTGTCATTGGATAATTGCCCATGCGGAAAGAAATTGCTACACATTGACATTCATCGACGTGTGATGAATGTTACAAAGCCAAAACAGTGGTGTAGCGCACAGTAGGTGGTGGTGCAGCGCTTCATCATTGTGACAGTGATATGAGAAGCAAGCGACATATTCATGCGCCCTCACAGCATGTCAACTACAAAATAAAAAATAAAGTGTTTCAATCACAACATGCCCCCCAATCGGTGGAATATGACCAGGAAACTGTGTAGAGTGAAGTTCTGTCTCAATGCATTAGAAATGATGTTTGGCAACGATTGGGTTATCACTCAAACTTTTTGCTAGGTGATCCCACGAATGCTTGGCACGGGAATAGAAAGATTAAGTAAGCAATTCTGTCAGATCTTTTTGAACCACTACAAAGCTGTAAGATGGCAGTTTCCTGGACCGCATCATCACCGTAATGAGATGCGGGGTTCACCACTACAAGCTGGAATCAATCAAAATCCAGGGAGTGCCTGACAATGCAAATTCCCCATCAAATGAATAAGTTCAAGACATCATAGGTGGGTAAAATGATGTGCACCTGTCACTTGGGGAATAGAAAGGGCATGATACTAGTCTGGAATTCTGGAGTTTGGACAAACACAACCATGACTTTTACATTGCGACAACTGACTAAGCTGAAAGCTGAATTTACAGAGTCAGCCAAAGAAAAATACAGCCTTTTGCTTGCAGCAAAATGAACGCTAGGCCTCGTATCAGTTTGAAGACATGGATTATGTCAACTTTTGTGTTGATTGTCCAACAAAAATAAAGGTTTTTATTAATCTCCTTGCTTTTTTTTCCTATGACTTTTGTATTAACAGGACATTTTGGTAAATAATTGTGCTCTTTAAATATGGATTAAAAACATTACACTCATGCCTTCAATATATAAATTTTTGTGAAGATCTTAGGGTCAAGTAAAAAGAACAACATATGAATGGAAATCAATCTACTTATAAAGTTTTATTTTTACGTGGTGGAAAGTAACTTTAAAGGATTACCAACATTGAAATTATATGGAAGAATCTCTGCTAAACGAATTTAGGGGAGATAAGAAAGATTATCATTAGAGCAATTCTTGATATCTAAGTTGGAGCTGAAGTTCAATTCTGTCTATGAAAAACAGTTGGAAGTGATCTATCTGTGAGTTAGCTGATTACTGATGGTACAGTTTACCTCAATCTTCAAACACATGTAGGCCTATTAGAGGTTCACTTAGTGGAAAAATCAGAAACTGGGCACAAATCAATTAATAAAGTGGTTTTCAATGACAGATTTTGAGACTGGGGTAAAAAACTGTGATTATCAGGGTAATATAAAAAATTAGATTTTAAAACTAATGTCAGACAGTGTAGAACTTGAAGTTTACAGAGTTGAAATACAATCATTTGCGAAAATTGTGCTGAAATTAATTTAGAGCCAGTTTGATCTAACTTCAAAATATAAGTTTTAAGTGAAAAAAGTTTTTTATTTATTTTTATTTATATTAATTAATGCTCTGACAAAATAGTATAAATAGGATATATAAAACAAGATAATGGCTCAAGGACTATTCTAGATGTCGCTTATGGTGGCTCTAAAGAAGAATAAACAAAAGCCTAGAAATGCAGTGACTACAGGATCCAATCAGCTCATCTTTTAATTGGGGAAGATCGTAGTAAGAAACTTAGTAGGCAACTGGAACAGAAATGGAAAGGTGTGATGATGAAGACCAATTTGATTCAGAAAAGAACCAGTAAGATGCCATCAAAATGCTGAGAATAATTTCAAGATGAGTGCTGCTGAGTCACGTTGCATTCATTGGTTCATTGATTGGAAAAAGGATGATCGATAGAGTAGAAGTGGAAGAAAACTGATGAAACTCGAGAAAATCGCATAAACCAAGGAGACAGAAGGCCTGAAGTGTAAACCTGTACCTGGGACAGCGAGAAAAGGTGAGGCTGAATGATGGCGGAGGAGCAAACAGCTTAGAAATAGGAAGAGGAGTGAGGGCAGGGATGCGGTTTGTAACCCCAGTGTGTTTAACTGTATGGAAAGTGGGTCAGGGAAACCCTGGAGGGACGTTGCAATTTCATAGAGGAGGACGCATTATCAACACATAAAATACGCAGATGAACTAGCATTGCTTGCCAAGAATTAAAGAAAGTTTCAGGAAATGATGAACTGGCTGTTGGGATAAGGGGAAGATATAGCTATGAGAATCAACCATTGATAAGTTAAAAGTGATGGTGATTTCCAAAAAATGAAGAGCTGTTGGAAAATCAGAAACAATTGGTAACCAAGAGTTGGAAAACATAAAGCATTTTAAATTACCTAGGGAAGTTTGCTTATAAAGGATACCTATGCACAAGGATAATTAGGTTGAGGATTGCCATGTTGTAAACTTTTGTTATTACTTTTATGTGTTATATAATTTTTTTTTAAACATTAGTATAAATTGTAATAAGGGACTTTTTTTAATATATAAGATAAGGACTTATAAGTTCATTAATTAATCGAATTTAAATTAAATGTATAATTGAGAGAATAAATATAAATTAATATTTTTAGTGTTTAATAAAGAATATGGTTTATTTTTGTTTAGAAAACATACCATATTCCCCAAATTATGTGTTTTGGGCAACTGCCGACACTCTCAATGATGAATTCATTGTGACTTCTGTAAGAAGATAACTTGGGAGGCTTTAATTCAGGTTGACTGTTCCGATTATTTTTTAATTTCTCCTAACCTAATAGTAAACCATTTACGGTACGGATTTCAAAGGAAGGTCCTTTTAGTAAATACAAGCACATTTTTTGTGGCCAAAATTGATATCTATGGTTTTATTTACAGTTATTGATAAATACAGTATTTCTATCTAATAGAAAGCCTGGAGTTTTAAAATATTCTCTTCCCAGGCTGGAAATGTTATAGAATCTATCAAGTTCCTGGAATTTTCCTCTCTTGTGCCTGGAAATTTCTTTGTCCCCCTTTTTTTTGAAAAAAAAAGTTGAGTAAATCGAGATGAAAACAGAATAAATCAGGAATAATAGCCAGTAAGATGAATTAATGTCCACGATTTCTGAGGGAATTCAAAAGGTTTCTGATCCCCTTTAAGTCCCCTAAATATTTTTTATCAAGCTAGCTGAAATCATTCATTATTATAAATTAGGTTGTATTATTACCAATTTTATAAATCTTATTTTTGTTTTGTAATTTACATAACATAAACTATAATACACACTATGAACATTGAGATATTTAACGTGCAGTTTCTAATCGACTGAAATTATAAACTAACCTATAGCGAGAACAGACTCAACTCCCAGCCTGGCGGCCTTAATTATGATCACACTAACTTTAACAATTTTCAATTGAAATTTATGTATTTTTAATTATTTTAATAATTTGTTGCATCATGGAATGACATTGAAAAGTAAAAAACAGCTTGGTTAAGATTAGATGAGTTAGTGTGAGCTTGCATAAAATAAAAGAAATATGTAAAATGAGGTGTAATGATGTATAAATACCATTTGTGAAAATAGATTTAGTATTTTTTCTACCATTTTGATAAGGCCTTATTTTGGTTAACGTGGGATTGTTTAACTCCATCCCCACCCCAAGAAATGATAACTAATGATCTATTTTAATATTCATGCATTGCATTGCACCCACGCATGTTACAAATAAAAACTATATTGCCTTCACAAGGAAATTATGTTATAAAAAATCCTAGCATTGTGGTAGAAAATGAGGACATAACCTTAAGCCATGAGGGCACAGCAAGGCTATACCCCCCCCCCCCCCCGACCCTATTCTCCTAGTGTCAATCCCCTCCAGCGCTTATTAGAAAACTGGCGAGACATGTGGCCACAAGAGTGAAACAAATATTACAAATTGCAGTTTCATTCTTATCTGCTTTGATTGTGATATAAAGGATAAATGTACAGTAATCCATCAGGAGGATAATGGAGAAGTTTTTGAATTTTTTTAGATGAACTTTATAACTAATAATTCAAATAAAACATATTATTTTCTGGCAAATATTAGTTGACTTTCAAACAAAGTGTGTGGGGTCGAAAAGTGGGGCTTTCCATAAAAATCATGATAGTAATATTATAATTATTATTAGCACCACCCGTCTTACTTACTACCCGTTCTTTTGTACGCACTTACGCTAATGTGTAATGGTAGGATGATTGTGAGATAAATGGAAGGACTACAGTTTAACGTGGAATCCGAACCACGGTGTGAGGGCCGGCCAGGATAGTAATAAAAAGTGTTGTTGCAGTAGGTAGGCCCTGCTATAAGCCGGTGGGGGGGGGAGAAAGCATGGAAAAAGTTTTGGATAATTTTTCTCAGCAAAAGGTAATTGGGAAGGGGGAAATGAATTGTATGTATTTCCTTGCAACCACTGCTTCCCCTCCCCCCTCCCCCTCAGTGGGTCGGTCACAACACTGTAACTGTAATGACGACGACTGTTTCTTGCGCAACAGAAAATCGCGGATGCCTTCATCTCATCTTCCCAGGGAAAATATAATGACCTGCATTGATTTTATGTTAATTGTGCGGTCACCCATGTAGTAGGGGTTTGTGTGTGTGTGTGGACAAGGAGGGGAAGAGGGGTGGAGGAGCGCAGATATTGGTGAAATCTCTGGTGTTGCGAGCTGAAAGAAAAAGCGCGATGTGGAGCGAGGGAGAAGATATTTCTCCCTACTCACGCAGGAATACGGCGCGGCCGCCGCATGTCATGTTTGCCATTTGCCCCCTGCGCGCGGGATTAAATAGGCGTGCTGAGAGTTCCCCCCCTCCTCCCTTCCACCCCCCTTTTTTTTAGAAATTTCTTGCTATCACACTTCGTGGTCTGTTAGTGCTTTTATTTTTGTGCTAGCTTCTTAGCTTAGAGACAATGGGACTAGCGAGGAGAAGTAGAAAAGAGAAGAAATTTACTCTCATTGCACGGAGAGAGAGATGTGGATACCATTCGAAAGGCTAACGGCCGGTCAAAAGAGGGGAAAGTCCGCATACATTCACATTATAGCACAGTAAATTTTAAATCCAAACATAATAAAAGACCATAGCAAATACCTTTTTTTAAATTAAAATTATAATATGGTAAAGAGCTCTTTCCTCATGTTGGTGAGTCCACGCACCTTTAAGGGTATAAATGGCTATTAAAATGTAAAGAGACCTCTTTTAACTAATTTAAAGTGCATTTGAACCCGCCTCGGTGCGTAGTTGGCTGACGCGTCTAGTTTCGTGTTAAGTTAAATCCATTAGCGTAGTTAGTGAGGGGGCCTACTTAAGCCGTATAACCAACGTAGTAAATAAAAATAAGAAGAACGATTCGAAAGGCCCACACGATTGTCTAACAGAGGTCAGCAATAATTCAATCCGAGTTAGATTGGACACACACTTTTTCCTCCTCCCTGTACTACATCAGTTTGAGAAAAAAACAAAACAACACACCCACAGTATACCCGACCGAGTTTCGAATCGCATAACCGCATGTCACAGGTCAAACCGGATGGATTGAGCCTTAATATTAAGAGTCCACGTGCCCACCATGCTGGTGTTTAAAGATGAAAGGAGATCTCACCTTGGCTTATTTTAAAACATTAAAATAAGATAGCAGCCGAACACATGTAGTAGGGGGTAAAATAAACATAAATTGGGGGGGGGGGGGAGTTGTATTCAACGTTTTGTAACAAGGCATAACATGAATTTTTAGAGCAATTTTATATTACTTATAAAATTAATTACGGTATAACTAGTCGTTTAGCATCATGTCTGACTACCCGTATTTCGGGTGGTAATAAAGCTTATATACTATTACGTTAATCGTTTTAAGTTTTTTTTTTACATGCCCATTACCTATTATTAAAAATGGTAGCTTTAAATTCTCTTTATACAATACAATTTTTCCTTCTACTGTTCACTATTGTCCTTGGTACATTATATTTAAAGAAAATTGATACATTACACTTAACCTAATTGTCCATATCTTACAACCCCCCTAGTTTTTACGAGTTGGTACCGCCCCGGGTAAACTCAGCCCCCCGGTACTCGTTCGCCCTTCTCCTGTCACCGCGACCGCCTGGATCATGTTTCCAGGGCCTCGGGCTCCAGGAGACGCGACGAGCAAAACCCCCTATCCGCCACCTGGGGAGGCCGCCTTAACGAGATTTCGCTCCGCCTACTTATCTCGAAACCACTGCCTATGGACCTAATCCTGACCTTACATCTAAGAAGTACAAAAGTCTTAACTGTCTCTTTATATACTAGCATTAACGTACTACTTCTGGCTGTCCCTCCTCTACTCTTGGGCGACTCCCTTCCTGGACGCGAAGGAAGACCCTCCACGCCATACTTCCTCTCCGTTCCACATCTTCTTCTCTGTTCCAGAGATGAAAGTGACGTACTCTTGAGCGGGAAGTCCTCGTTTTCCTTCTAGCCTCCTACTGCCCAACTGCATCGCAACCCACCCACTGGTACTTATCAGCAATTTGCACTACTGGCATCCAGCGAGGGTTCCCCTCAGTTGGCGCTCTCGGATTTTCCGTAGCCGCTTCGGTCCGATTCTACCAGCCCCCCATCCATTACCCTCAACATACCCCCTTAACACGCATATTCTCTGTCCCCCAACTTACTTTGGCCGCCCCATTGTCCAGTCTGTCGTCTTCGTCTGTCTCGTCTTCGACTACTCGAGATCCACCCCTGTCATTTCCCTAATCGTCGCATCCAAGTCCTCCTCCAGTCTCCTAGTCTTTGTCCTGCTTGCCGTTCTCTCACGTAGATCTCCCTCTCTCTTTCTGATGACTTTGTCTGCTATTTTGTCAAGGAACACCACCTTCCACATCCGCACTATGTTAAATATTGGCTCCCGCTTGTATTGTCACCTGCAGCTCGTTCTTAAAATCCGCCGACAGGACACACGCAACACGACGTGCAGTCAGGTTTCGCCTCCTCCCCACAATAGCATCTTCCGTCCCTGCAAGACCCAGCTGTAAAGATGGCCCTTGTACGGGGCCATGCCCGTTAGGAAAGTGCAGCAGGCCACGTGAATGGGTTGAAAATGTCTCATCATTAGTCGCTCTCTGACGCTAGGGAAGATCCGATAGACCCTCGCTACCAGTGTCACTATCTATCCAATCATCTTGCCACTCATCTCAAGAGTGCTCCCGGAATCTCCCCCTTCGTCGTCATCTCTTCTTGTAAGTCCTTCACCATTGCCACCTTCCCCCTCTTTTCAACCAATACAGGGCTGCCTTCGTCTTAGATCTCCAAGTCCCCAGAGGCCATATTCCCTAAGGCCAACGCTCTAACGAGTCCCTGTCGCCTCAGTGCTATATGCCGCCCGAATAACCTGAAATCACCCCCCTCTGAAGGCTCCACACCTTTTCTCTTTGGTACGACTTGCCTCAGTTATGAGCCCATACACTGGCTCCATACCCCACAACAAATGATTTCCGTTGTCTTTTGTAACACTTTTTTCAAAATAAAATATTGCTAACCATTGTTTGTAGCCATACCCTATCCAGGATCAAAGCTAAAATTACCTTTTTTTTTTAATTGAGTTAAGCTATAGTTTTAACTGTTATTTTTTGGGTAAGGACAATAGAAAAATACATATAAGTAATATTAATATATACCTCTGGCTATTCTTATCACTTTTTAACCGCCTTTTGAGTATTTTTTAATCACTCCTTTTATGCTACTTACACTTTACAATTTATTTGAAAACACATCGGCACTTGCAACCCTCGTAATTATGACCTTATTAATCCTTAAAAACTATGAAGCGGGTGATTAGTAAATTAAGTGTAAGACCCGAACGTGTGCCAAAATTAAACTAAAATCTAAAAATATGACTTTAATTATTTGCTTATATGCATAATATTGAAAATGTATATTTGTTAAACCCGCGCCGGAAAGATACATGATCAAGAGAATTTCAGTCTTGGCTCGTTTTGTTTTCCATTGGCAGACAGGTCGGGATCAAGTGCGCGGCTGGATATACTACCGAGGTGGATTCCTCACTCTCCCAAATACAAGTACACTTGCCATACTTTGCCCAAAATGTCATCTTCCTCATCCTTACCCCTCTAGGATAAAAATATGGTGAAGTAAGACGTTAACGAATTTATATAATTCGATTGAAAGTATATACAGCTGTTACATTCGGGAAGTATTGAGAAAGAAATGTTATGTTTGTTGATATTTAAACCTACCTTGTTTGTTTGACCTGGTGGTCTAGGGGTATGTTGTTCAGACTTCTGTGCTGGCGGCCGGGTAGAATCCTCGGTACCCGGCACAGATTTATCTATTTCCAAAACCTTCCTTCACCTCTGACAAGACATCTTGTGATTGTTGTGGGGAATGCAGCCGCCACCCGTGGTTCGGTTCCACGTAAACTGTAGGTCCTCAACATTTCATCTCACAATCACCCTACCATCTACACATTAAGCGTAAAGTTTTTTTTTGCGTATAACCCGAACGGGCATGTAAGACGCGTGCTAATAATAATAATAAAACCTACCTTGTTACCAACAATCCGCTAAATGCCAGTTACGTCCCACAGATCAGTCACATGTTGAACCTACATCTGACGAATCAGCTATAACATCTTCCCTATATTTAGATGAATGGAGTGATCGCCGACAGTCTACTTCTGTTTGGATTATTCTCGCTTTGACCTTCGTCACGGCTAACCTGCATAATTACACAGACGGGGAAGGTAGAATATAGAGAAATATATAAATAACTCAAATGAACCTGCAGGAATTTGATATACGATCTTCCCGTCACCGCCAATTAGATTAGACGAGACTTGACGCCTTGTCCGCATACTCTTAGATGTGGGACTCATATTGATAATTGAGTGCTTATACAAAAATCAAAAATCTGTCTAAGATACGGTGGGTCATTATTTACACAGGCTGAATAAAAATACGTATTTTTTTATGAATGAATGGAGTGTGTTGTTGTGTGTGCGTGTGTGGGATAACTACAACAGCTTATCAATCTGACCTAATTACCTCTCCCCATCACCAAACATTACAATTTATTAATTTATTAGAGATATTTAACGTGCATTTTCAGAACCGGCTGATTTGTATCGAGCACAGTCCGATCATTTCTATCAGCGAGAACAAAAGGGAGCTAACCATTTTGATCGGGAAGGGTTTTTTTCCATGCACAATCCGACATGGACCGACGGCTTTACTTCCGGCACCTCCGAAGGAAAGGTGTGCTAAGAATATTTAGGGCTCTAGAATAAATTCCGTTACCTTGAGTATCGGGTCTTGAGGTGACACCTTCCCCCAAGACCACTGTGGTCAACTAAATTTAAAACCCACCACGGTGTGGCGTAGTTAGCTAAACGTGCCTAGTTTCGTGTTGATCTGGACTGCCATACTGGGAGATCGAGTGTAAATCTTGGTCCAGCAGAAGTGGAGGGGTCTTCCTAAATGATTTTCCACTCTCCCTACACGCACATGTGATAATTTCCTTTTAAATTCAACCTTCCAATTCCTAATCCACTATCGTAATTAGTACTTAAGTGTAAACCGAACGTTTAGTAAGATGCTGTGGTAAATTAAAAAAATAAATAAAAACTAAATTACAAATTTTAATTGAGAACAGATTTTAACACATGTGTTGTATGGCGGGTGTTACTGATTGCAAGGATTACGCTTTACATTAACTTTTACAGGGCAGACATATTATATTTCAGTACTTCCATAATGTGGAAATGGGAAGCTTTTAAGGACTTAACTATCTGGTGAAGTGGGAGCAAATCAATTCACGTTCTATTTGATTAGTTTTTGAAACATCCCATTGAAACTAGAAAATTAACATTCTTAAAAATTCTAAAACTAGTCTTATCATTGTTAAAACATATTTTTTAAAATCTGAAGTAGTTTTTTGTAAGCAAATATTCTTATGAAATCGCTACAAAAACTTTTAAAGCTATGTTGTTTAGTCATGAAAAATGGCCATTAAGAATATTCTCGCCAGAGTTCTATTAAAAAAAGTCATTGAATCGTTGGTATGTCCTACGAATGAGAAACAACAAAAAGTTTAACGCACTAATCTACATAGCAGTAGACTATACTGGCAGGTGCGGAAGTCGCGGTCGAGGTGTAAACGAGTCCCCCCCCCCATATATTTTTCACTTTACCTCCACCAAATTGCGGTACGCTTCGTATAAATATAACGGTCTTAATCTGTAAACCCACTGGCGTAATTAGTACAGAAGCGTATAAAACTCGAACGGATAGTAAGACGCGGTGCTAAAAAAAAAGTCATTTTGAAATCGAAGTCAATGGCTGTCCAGACCCAAATAGAGTAGAGTGAGTAGATTCGTCGAGGAATAGGGGAAGTGCTATCGCACAATGACAAGAGGCCTTGCAGATGAACTGTTCATTATCATACTTGAGCTTTGTCTGTTTCTGTTTTCTGTTTTGTTGTCTAAGTTTAAAAGTTGATTAGATTTGCTTAGTTGACAAAGTTAAGGATACAACGCTGCTTCGCAAAAATACTCCTATTTATCTCCAAGTAGGCAGCGTCGTTAGTCGTTAGTATGTTAGTATTAAAACTATTGCGTAGTCTGACCAACGCATGCATTGTGTAAAGCTGATTTACATCGCTCGCCAACAAAATAGAGAACAACACACACGTGTCCACGTGACCAACTATGAACCAATCACAAGATTTCAGCCTATTTATATCGGTGGCGATTGAAATAATTTCGAGCTTGTTCTGCACCGCATCATGTCATAGGCTTTTATTATGAGATCGAATCAAGCGCAATATTATTATTCCCTAAATGACATATGAGGCCTAACTTACCTAATCACTTGGTATCCTTACCTCACTAGCTGTTATCTTAAACTCTTAATGTTTCTCTTTTAACTCATTCAAGCTACCACAGCGGTTATCAAACTGGGGTACGCGGCAGCTCACAAGGTAAAGTTAGGCAAAATGACAAGGATGTTGGTGGAAAACTTATTGTTGGCTTTAAATGACCGTTATCTGGTTATTTCCCGCCATCTTTCCCCCCTATTTGCCTTTCGACTGGAGAACAGGATTTCAGATACCATTTCAACCCTCTTACTCTACTTAGCAGATATCTTGCTTTGTATTAGGAGTAAATTGAGCATATTTCTGAACAGTCACACTTGGTAATATAGGAGCCAGTTTCGTAGTCAAATTTAGTATGCCTCAAGGCGGGCGCTACACAAGTACAATGACGACCCTACCGAAACTCGAATGGAATGGGCCAGTTTCCTATACGAGAACGGCCCATTCCATCTGGGTTTAGGTAGGGTCGTCATGTACATAGGTACGCCGCACTTTAGGCCGTACTAAATTTGACTATGAAACTGGCCCTATATTACGCAGTCGTGACTGTTCAGGAAGATATGCTTCCAAATACTCTAAAATACAAGCAAGATATCTGCTAACGTAAGTAGAGGGTTGAAATGATCAAAATCTGTCCATCCAGTCGAAAGCAAATAGGGGGGAAATGAGGGCGGAAATATACCAATAACGGTAAAGCCACAATTAAGGTTTCCGCACAAATCCCTTGTCATTTGGCCAACTTTTCCCTGAGAGCTGCTCGCGTACCCCAGTTTGATAACGCTGTGGTAGCTAATGAGTTAAAAAGAAAACATTAAGAGTCTTTAAGAATAACAGCTAGTGGGAAAGGAAACCACGTTGATTAGGTAAGTAGCTCTATGTCCATTGGGAATAATATATTTGCGCAGATTGACTCATAAAAGCATATCGACACATGCTGAGCGAAGCAAAGCTTGAAATTATTTAACTCGCACCGGATATAAATAGGCGAAAATCTTGTGATTGGTTTCATATTTGTCACGTGGACACGTTTATGTTGTTCTCTATTTTGTTGGCGAGCGGTTAATATCCGCATTAACACAAAGCATGCGTTGGTCAGCGTAAGCAAATTAGTCTTAATACAAAGCATACAACGACTAACGACGCTGCCACCTTGTAATATCGGAGCTATTTTGCGAAGGCAGGTGTATCTATAACTTACACAACTAAGCAATCTAATCACTTTTAAACTTATATACACAAAACAGAACACAGAAACAGAAAAAGCATAAGAAGATAATGAATCAGGTTTCATCCTGCAAGGCCTCATGTCATTGTGACTGATACACTTCCCTATGCCTCCGACGAAACAACACACTCACTCTACTTTTGGTCTGGACAGCATTGACTTCGATTTAAAATGATCTTTTTTTTAGCACCGCGTCCTTACTATCCGTTCGAGTTATACGCTTATTGTAACTAAATACGCCAGTGGTTTAAAGATTTAACAGTTATATTTATACGAAGCGTCCCGCATTTTTGCGTGGGAGGTAAAGTGGAAAACGATATGGTGGGGGGGGGACTCCGTACTCTCGACCTGCGATCTCGTCCGCCACCTGCAGTATAGTCTACTGCATGATTTATTGCGTTAAACTTTTTGTTGTTTCTTCATCAGACATACCAAAAGCTTCAATGGACTTTTTTTTAATAGAAATCCTGGAAGGAAGTCTCTAATGGCCAATTTTCATGACTAAACAAAATAGCTTAAAAGGTTAGACGATTTTATAAGAATATATGCCCTTACAAAAAAACTACTTCAAGATTTTAAAAAATATTTTAACAATGTAAGGACTAGTTTTGAGAATTTTTAAGAAGGTATAGTTTCTAGTTTCAATGGGATGTTTCCAAAACTCGATCAAATAGAACTGAATTGAGATTTGCTCCCAACTTCCACAGATAGTTAACGTCCTTAAAGTCTTTCCCATTCCAACCAATATGAAATTCTGAAATATACTAATGTCGTGCCCTGTAAAAGTTTCAATGATAAGCGAATCCTGCAATCATTAACCACGCCATACAAACCACCATGTGGTAAAATCTGTTCCATTAAAATTAGAAATTAGTTTTAAGATATTATTTTTATTTACCACCGCCATCTTACTATACGATCGGTTGTACACCTTAAGTGACTAATTACGATAGTGGAATTAGGAATTCGGAAGGTTGAATTAAAGGAAATTACCCACAGGTTTTTGCGTGTAGGTAGAGTGAGAAATCATTTAGGAAAACACCTCCACTTCCTCTGACCAAGATTTTAAACCTCGATCTCCCCGCCTTGGCAGTCCAGCTCAACACGAAACTAGCACGTTAGCTAACTACGCCACCGGGTGTTTTAAATTTAGTGACCTCAGTGGTCTGGGTAAGTTGCTCACCTCAAGACCCGAATACTCCTAGGTCAACGATTTATCTGAGCCAAAAAATATTCGTAGCACAACTTCTTCGGAGGGGGGGGGAAGTAAAGCCGTCGTCCCAGGTCCGATTGTGGCATGGAAAAAACCCTTCCCGAACAAAATCGTTAGCTCCCCATTGTGTTCTCGCTGATAGAAATGAATCGTGTGCATATACAATCAGCCGGTCAGAAAAATGCACGTTTAAATATCTCTAATAAATTAAAATAAATTGTAATGTATTAGGGATGGGAGGAGAGGTAATTAGGTCAGATGATTAGCTGTCTTAGTTTCCGCCACACTCACACACACACACACGACATTCATTCATAAAAAAAACGTATTTTATTCAAGAGCCTGTAAATAATGACCCACCGTAATCTAGCGTTTTTGATTTTGTTGATAACACTCAATTATCAATATGAGACCCACATCTAAGAGTAGGCGGACCAAGGCGTCAGTCTCGTCTAATCTAATTGGCCGGTGACGGGAAGATCGAATATCAAAATTCCCTGCAGGTTCATTTGATTTATTCTATCATATTTCCTCTAAATTCTACCTTCCCCGTCGAGTTAATTATGCGGTTAGCGTGACGAGTCTAAGAGAAAATACCAAACAGTAAGTAGACCGTCGGCCGATCACGTCATCATCTAAATATTGTGAAGATGTTATAGCTGATTCGTCAGATGTAGGTTCATATGTGACGACTGTGGCCGTTCCTGGCTATAGCGGAAATTGTGGTAACAAGGTAGGTTTATTATTATTATTAGCACCGCGTTCTTACACCGTTCGGTTATACGCACTTACCTAATGTTAATGGTAGGGTGATTGTGAGATGAAATGAGGACCTACAGTTTAACGTGGATCCAACAACGGTGGCGGCCTGGCGAATTCCCCACATTCACAAGAGTTTTCTTGATCAAGTGAAGGAAGTGTTTGAAATCAGAATAAATCTGTGCCGGACCGAGTAATTGAACCCCGCCGCCAGCAAGAAGTCTACACCTTACCCCTAGACCACCAGGGACAACCACGGTAGTTTATAATATCACAAAATATAACATTTTTCTTTCTCATTACTTCCCGAATGTAAACACTGTATATTACTTTCAATCGAATTAAATATAAATCCGTGAGATAAAGTCTTACTCCACATATTTTTATCCTAGAGGGTAAGGAAGAGATAGATGACATTTTTGGGGACAATGACTTGTATTTGGTAGATGTGAGAATCTCCTCGTTATATCCAGCGCGACTTGATCCCGACCTGTCTGCCAATGAAAAACCAAACGAGCCAAGACTGAATTCTTTGATCATGTATCTTCGGCGCGGTTTTCAAATATACATTTTCAAAATTATGATATAAGCAAATAATAAAGTCAATTT
>JBCFYV010001756.1:0-47018 GCA_039000515.1 Timema cristinae
ATTCCATTTCTCCCCCTCCCCCTAACCATTTAATTCAACTTGTGTACAGCTAGACATTTCGTCTCCTGTAGGGTTGACTGACTGGCAGGTATACATTCTTTCCAAAAAGAGATTCCCTCAACACTGACCAACTTGTGGGAGAAAATAAAATACCGAAACAAAGAAAGGAGAAGGTTGGTTTCTACTTTTTTCCTCGGCTCATGTTTGGAAGGCCGGGGTTCTATCAAAATAATACATAGCTGATGTAGTGCTCATTCAATATTCTTTCAGTTTGTACACTTGTATAATATTAATCATCAATATACGTATATTAGATTTGTATTTATAATTAAGGTGTAAGCCTAAAACCTTGACGTTCTGCATTAATTAATACAATAACTAATTCTAATTGAAAGTTAATCGTTAAAATAAAAGCCAAATAAATTAAAATGCGGGTAAATCTTTTAAATTGTTTAAATAGACCAAATTAAAACTATTTTGGATGAAAACAATTTATTTTTACATTAACATTATAAACAATGATTTTACTTATCATAATTTAAAATTAAGAAGGATTGTTTAAAGGAATTGCACCAACATTCTTCTGGCAAGGATGAAAAAAAAATGAAATGTGAAACCATAAAGTGGAAAACTACCCCCAATGCGTTTGGCCAGGTATACTCTAATTCTTGTAGGAAAAACAGGGTTAGAAAATACAAATAAATACACACACAAAATGGTGGTCAACGTTGATGGCATTCTACTAAATTATTATTTTAAAGGTAGGCCTATTTATAATATATATAGAAAGTTAAAGATGTAAATCACATTACTTCAGTTATGAATAAATCAATGTAGTTTTACTAACGTTTGTGACAGTCATTTACTCTTCTTGCGATTAAAATTAGAGTATACTCAACCTAAAGACAATAAAAATATAAACTAAATTAAGTAAAATCTTACAAAACTTTACAAAACAATTGTGAAAAAGTTAATACATTTTCGTGTTTGTTTAGTCCCCATAGTATTTATAAAGACCAGTCCTTTAGCGTTAGGGAAAGAACTATTAATAAAACCAATGATAAACTAAACCCTACTTTATTTATTAATAAACAAAAATCTTTGTAAAGTGTCTAATATTTAAAAATATTTAAATTAAGTATTGGAAGTTAGTGATTAATGTTAAAATGAAATCTAACACTATAAGCTTTCCTTAAAAAATGAGTAATGTTTTTGGCGTTTCCTATTGTTTACAAGTATCAAACAACGGTATATAAAAGTGTAATTTAAAAAGTAGTTTTATAATAAAATCAAATACATTCTAGATCAAGTCACGTCAACCATATAAGTTAATAATAAAAATAAAAATGTAAACGTAAATAATATGGATGCAATAGCTCTTTGTTACGAGTGCATATAATTACAGTAAGTAGAGTTAGCTAAGACAGAGTTGTTATAATTTTATCCAGCCTAAAAAGGCCCACATGTTTTTTTTTTAAATATCCACTTAAAACAAAAAACAAAAAACCACTATATTTTGAATACAAAGCAATTATCTAATTAATTTTTTAAAGTAGTTAGTCTATTTTCCTTTTAATATTTAAAATATAATTAATTACTTTTAATAAAAGTGTAATAGATAGATTGGAAATGGAATTAAACTTACTAACATAGGACCAGATCAAACTAATGTTATTGAATATTTTAAAGAATACACATACAATTTAAATTTAAAATATTATTTTCTAAGAACCAAGTTTTACTAACATGATTGCATGATAGATTTTATTTTGAATTTTGTTACCCAGTGTATATTGTTTATAATTCCTTAAAAAAAATTTTTTTTTATAAAATATGATATTATTGTTAGGCCTAGAAGTTATTTCATTGTGAAGTAACAGTCTAGGCACTAATCATTTATGATAGAATGATCAGACAACATACATAATATCTTTAATCCCACCACAAAAAAAAAAACACAAACACAATAAAACCTAATATAGCCTAACTTTTTTTTTTAAGTAGCCCAGGCTTTTTTTCAAGCCTGAGCTAAGAGCTATTCATTGAGAATAGAATGGTTAGAATTCCTACAAAGTCAAACAATACTCGCAACACCATACTTTAAAATTAGCAGGATCACTCTTGCTTAAAGTATTTAGAGATTTGAAAAAATAAATAAATGGTACAGTGCACTGCACAGACATTCCCTTATGGGATACTGACGAAAAATTTATGAAAATTTTATTCCTAATTGTGATATACAATAGAAGTAAACCAACTTTTGGCTATTTACTATGAGAAAGTATGTAAGATTGTGTCATATTATTCATTTTAATTTACGTGAAAATATTTATAAAGTGATAGTTTTCCATTAATTTATCACAATAAAAATACGGTTTAAAATGTTTCCAAGCAAAAACAAAGTATTCAGTTATTTTAGTATTTCTGATAATTTATAAATAACAGCCTATTAACATAGAAAATTTAAGTGTTTCCTCAAATTGAAGCTATACCACCAAAAAAAGACTAATGCAGAATTTCTCTGTTTGTTCTTCCTTGGGTATTATATAGGTCAGTGGCACACCCAAGAGAAGGAAAACTGGGAATTGGTATCCCCTAAGACTCAATACAATTTTAATAAATACATTAATTATGTTATTGTTAAAATAAATAGCATTAAAGATATTTCAAGTTCATAAGCTACCTTTTAAAACCAGGTTTAGGATTTATATTTCAAAAGAGATAATTGCTATACACATTAAAATATTCCCTGAATTTCCTATTGAAAAAAAGCAAATTTATACTAGATTCGGTATATTGTATACAAGGCTAAGTCAAGTAAATATTGAATTAAAACTACCGTATTCACTTGTAGCATTATCTACAAGAGAAAAGAAAACAAGTTGGCCAAAACATCTACTTACCCCTTTCAACTGCACACTAACCAGAGAGAGAGACAACACACCCTATCAAAACATCACGCCACGACCAACTAAATGGCTCCACCCAAGAATCAAAGCCGCGAGCTCAGGACAAGCCAAAGAACTTAAGAAGGAAAAAGATGACTCTACAACCAGTTTCCATACGTTCAAATATCTTCGAAAAACGAGTGGAAGCCTTGAGTCACACGTAGATCCTTCCCCTTGTTTGATAGTTTTTGGTCCCCCCCCCCCTTTCTATCCCCCATTCCGTGTTCTGGAGTTGTGCAAATCATATAAAAGACTGGCAGAGAAAATACGAGGCTTACGGTTTAGTAGGACGAAGCTGAGGCTTCGGTTTATGTATTATGAAATGTAAGCATAAATTCTGTTTCGGCATTAATATTTATCTAGATGTAATTTCTTCAAAATTCTATTCTTTTTACGGCAAGACTATTTCGGGTTAAATTTCAAGTGAGAAATAGCAAATTATTTGATGTTTTCATGTGATATACATAAAGTATTGTTAGTATCAAATTAATGGCTTTTCTAAATAATTTTGTTTTTCCCTTTTGTTCAGTTACAATGGGCGTAGAATTATTATATATTAATAATTTGAAGAGTTACGGTTTTTATTCTTGCACCGCGATGGGAGCTATTTGAAGAATTATAGTTTTATTCGCCTCATATTGGGCGCTAATTGATGTGTTTCTGTTTAATTAGCTGATAATTGCCCCGTGATCGAGCACTAATTAAAGCGGTATGGTACCTTGATGATATAATTGGTATTTATAGCCCTGTGATTGAGCGCCAATTGTTGAACTCTTGAAATAATACACAATTATTAGGTTAGATGTGATTTTATTTTAATGTCACTATTGTTTTGATCGTAAAACTGATCATGTTAATAATTTCGAGACGCGACTGATAATGAATACACGACCGTACGTATTGAAAGCTGGAGTCAGTCAGTGCTAGTCAGTCTGATGAGCCACTGCTTCTGTAGTGAGCTAGTGCTCTTCTGAGTCTGTGATTTCACCACGCCGAGTATGTAATTCACTTCGAAAAGAACATTCTAGAAGATGTTATAAAAAATTAAAATACAAGAAAAAACATCTCGGTGGCAGTAGAAGGTCCGAGAGCAGGAAACTGCCTCAAATTACCTTTTAAAATCTCTATTCGAACTTTCCAGAACAGGAAGTTATTATTTAAAAACCTTAAATTGTCATATTGACTCACTTAGCGTCACACACTCTGACGTCACTGCCATTGGCTCGTGCCTTCTTAGAAGAAGAAGTGCTTTAAGAGCCACGTAGTATATTATAAAGTTCAAATAAAATTAAATATGTTTACAAAATTAGGACGATATTATGGTCAATGCTCTCACATATTCTTTGGGGGCGAGTCAGTTAGATTACAAATTGCTTTTAGGCTTATTATATATAAGAGTATTTATCTATTGAATTCATATATATATATATATATAAAGAGTATTTATCTATTGAATTCATAATATATATATATATATATATATATATGAATTCAATAGATAAATACTCTTATATATAATAAGCCTAAAAGCAATTTGTAATCTAACTGACTCGCCCCCAAAGAATATGTGAGAGCATTGACCATAATATCGTCCTAATTTTGTAAACATATTTAATTTTATTTGAACTTTATAATATACTACGTGGCTCTTAAAGCACTTCTTCTTCTAAGAAGGCACGAGCCAATGGCAGTGACGTCAGAGTGTGTGACGCTAAGTGAGTCAATATGACAATTTAAGGTTTTTTAAATAATAACTTCCTGTTCTGGAAAGTTCGAATAGAGATTTTAAAAGGTAATTTGAGGCAGTTTCCTGCTCTCGGACCTTCTACTGCCACCGAGATGTTTTTTCTTGTATTTTAATTTTTTATAACATCTTCTAGAATGTTCTTTTCGAAGTGAATTACATACTCGGCGTGGTGAAATCACAGACTCAGAAGAGCACTAGCTATATATATATATATATATATATATATAACAATTAATGGTTTTCTCAACTTTATTTAATACTTTAGCTATAGGATTTAATTCTTTAATGACTTTGTTTTCTGGGTAACACTGAATATTATTTAAATGTCCTGAGGCCAACCGTCTGGGTTTTTTCAGCAACTGTATTGGGTTGCGTGCCCATAGGTACTCTTGATGTACTCAGATGTTTATTATTACTCAAGCTGCTCACTCCTATTGCCCTGTTCTTATTTTATTGTATACTTTGGACCCTCTTTGATAGGTTGCGTCTAAAACAAGGGTTCATACTGTTTAAAAATAACAAAATAAATACAAGGAATGATCTATATCTAGTAGTATTGTGATTGTAAAAAAAAATCGAACTTGAGATTTCGATAAATGTCAACGTCTCATGACCCCCTGAAACAAAAAAAAATTGCGTTTAGCAATGCCGTTCGTTCACCACTTTTCCCTTAGCACCCCTTTTTATACATTTAAACCTTTTTTTAAACTTATTACATAACCTTTAAAAATCAATTTGATTTGGTTTTTACCCTTTTTAATATTACCCTAAACTATTCTCCCGGGCAAAGCTGTACTTCATGCTAGTAATATATTAAAAAATAGAGTGGGTTTAGGTGTGTGTTCAGAAATATCTAAGCCCCTTCGAGATAAGATGAAAAATTGAAATTTCGAAGATCTTTAGAAGGACTACCTCATTTAACAAGGAAAATCTACCAAATTATGAATTTCATAATTGGGCTCCAGGACTTGGGGGAGGTGGTTAAAATAAGAAAGACATTTTAACTTAGGTAGAAACTTGAAATTTGGGAAGAAGGTAGGGGGACCATTCCAGAGAATCAAATAAGTGTTAAAATTTCAAATTTATGAGTGAAAGCTGAGCGGGAATTATAAATTGGGATTGCCATAGTTATCAAGGAAGAATTATATATATGCTACCAGCCGGATGTTGAACGTCATAATTTGAACAGGTTGATATAGTGCAAAGAATGGATCAGGCTGCTAGTAAATTATATATGTGAGATTATTTCCCCCTAAACCATTATTTGAAATAAGTCCCTTCTCCAGCCCCCTCCCCAGTAAACACAATATAATATTTAGTCACAAATGAATGTCTAGTTATCTGAACAGTCATTATGTTATGGTCAGATAAATAAATCGAGCGTTGAACAATGACGTTCATGTAATGGCAAAAAAAAAAAAAATTACTTTCCTTAAATGATATTTGTTTAAAATAAATTAGTAAAAATGCACAGTATTTGTCAAAACATTAAAAGTATGTAACTTTAATACATATTTGTAGTTGTCAACACAAAATTGATATTTAAAATACATAAAATGCACACAAGTTTGCAAAACAATCAATTAAAAAGGGGAATCAGTCATAAATGTTGACACTAAGTCAATATACTATTTTTTAAAATTCCGTAGGTTATGGAAACAGCTATTATTAAATAAAATGATCTTCACTAATTAAACTCCCTTTAACATTAGCCTTAATCTTTAGGTTACTTTTTTAAATCACCATGAATATATTTATTTACCTAATGAGCATATAGTTTTTAAAATTAAATATTTAAGAATATCTTGGAAATAAATAAACACAATATATCTATTGACATTATTTATTTGGCATATTTTCGAATCAAAAGATGGGTGGTGATTTTACGCTCAAAGCTCCTCAATGTAAAGTTATTTTTTTGGAATGAGAAGAACAATATGCAGATTAAAAAGAAAATCATACACGTTAGCACAAATAGCTATTTGGTATTTTAATAAGGTTTTCCCTGGCTCGTATAATGAACACAACACCCTAAATAAGGCTGTGCTCGACGTTCTTCGACTTTAGATTTTAGCTCATTGTCTTACTAGCCGTTCGCGCTATACACATTTACTCCCGCTGATAGGGTAGGGGTAGTGAAGGTCGAATGTAGGTAAAATTTACCTGTAATTGCATACAGAAAAATAACATTTAGAAAAAGTACCTTGGAAATGACCGGCTGCGAACTGAACCCCGATCTCCCCGTTGCCAGTAGGCTAGACTAAATGAGCCTTGCATTTAGTTTATGTGCTTACTAGTGGAGCCTTAAGAAATTTTAGTTGAGATTATTATTCCTATTCTCTAACAATATTTGGTTGTATGTTTGTGGCACTATCTTTATACTTCAGCATTCAATAATATAATAATGCTAGCATTTTTATCGACTTCACTGGTCTTGGAGCAGAGTCAAAGATATAGGGGTCTGGTCACTCTTTAGTTCCAGTGATCAGAACTTGAAGCCAAATGGCGTGAGTGTCGTTGCGGAATAGCGCGCGCGCGCAATTTAAATCTGGTAAAGAACAAAATGATAACATACCAATTACAATTTATCACTTGCTCGTGGTTGTAATATAATTTAAATCTATTTGTAATACTGTATTATCAAGCACATACTAATTATTTGTTTGGTAAAAATTGATCATAAAACATGTTTATAAATTATTACTTAAAAATGTAGCACTAAGGCATCAATCAGTCTTACCATCTAGATAATGATTTAGTGTGATATGTCTGACCACGAGGCCTAAGAGTATTTCTTTCAGTAAATGCATAAGGCCGAACGCAAGAATGAAATATGCAAACGTGAAGAGTGAATGAGAAGTGGGATTTTTGAGTAGTATTTATGGTTGAAAATGTGAGGGGTTAATAAGCAATCTTGCAGACGGTTCAATACCAAGGCAAATTAATGCCAGTCACCCTTCATTTTCATTCATTTCATCCTTACATGCAGTCTATAAAGTTTCAAATCACAATGGTCCAAGGTTTGTTTCCCGCCTTCGAGTAGACATGTCTCAAATACTATCATTAACTTATGCGTCAAGATAGTTATTTATAGTATTGTCCCTTAATATCATTTAGTTAAATGACTGTAGTAATATTACTCGCAGCAATAAATTCTAAGTAATTCGATTGTTACTACCAAGCTGTAGTACAGTCATTTTAAGAGAGTATAACCCTTCAGTATGTGAGCAGTTTGTCCTCTATGAATAACTTACTACTTTAATGGAAATTGTCTTTAAAAAAAGTCGCTTTTATATATGTTGTTGTCAAATACTTTCGAATGTAAATAATACTCTAAAAATCCACTGGAAGATCACCTGCCTGGGATTGGACAAGAATCCTTGAATCAATGTTCAGAGTCAAGCAAATGAGTTGGATCTGGTTTGAATGATCTGGTGGTTTTAGACTCATTTTTGATAATGCTAGAGCCTATTTCGAAGGAATAGGAAAGTCCGGGGATCATAGATAGGACTAAAATACACTTGTTTCATCCACTTTATAAATTTGAGTATATTGTATACAGTAGGATCCCCAACACATATGAGAGTCAATTTGATCAAAAATGGTTTCGATAAAAACTGAAGCATTAGCAAGACATGCATGCAATGCCAATTTTTTTTTTTTTTGAGCGGGGGATCCAGGAGTGATTCAGCTATAAAAGTTTCAACGTTCCAGGGCCACAATCAATACATTTTTTAATTGGTGCATTTTTAACAATTATTAATTTATTCTTCAGAATGTGCATTATTTTTCTAACTATACTAATCAAATCTTAAAATTGATTTTATTTAGGCAGCACAAGGTGAATAGATTTATATTTTTGAAACCCTTTACTTTGTATTTGATTTATTTGTAAAATACTTGGGACATTATTCCGGAAACTTCAGAAAAGCTGATTTTACATATTTGTAAGGTCTGATTAAATTGAAATAATTAACCCCCTGAAGCTTTAGCTCAGAACACTGGAGTTTACATTTATTTGGGATAGAAAGATGTTTCAGATTTAGACAAGGTCCCCAGTAGTTTGGTTAGTAACGATAGTAATGAGATTAGATTTAAGGCCAGCGTTTGAATTATTATTAAAAATAAATCTTTCAAACTATAGAATATTCCTAGCCTGGTGACGTATCTGAGTTTTAAAAATGGATTAAATATTTTAAAAATATCAATACCTTTAGCAAAACCATCAACAATAGGAATAGGATAAGAGTTAGAAAATAGATAAATTTTAAAGGAAAGAGTAACTATTTACTTTATTGAATGTCAATGTATTCAACAATTATAAATCATTTTGTTAGTTATGTTATTGATTCAGGTTCATAATATAAAACATATAATATTTTGATTATTTACTTTATGAGATAGCGTAATTTTTTCATATATTTAATGATATTATATGCTCCTGTCTTTTACAACATATTAAATATCTCTATACATAGAAAAATATATATGAGGACATTTCTGAGCCATATAGTGTACAGATATATATTAATAAAATTAACTAAAAGATGGTTTTTAATGGCCAGTATGCTGGAATTCATCCACTTGCCTTTGATGAGTTTAGTTATTGCAACTTATAGCCAACAACATATACAGTAAACAGTGAGGAAATGGATCTTGTTATTGTTTGTAAAACTGAAGCCAAGCAATCATGGCCTATTTATAGCTGGAAAAGGGAGATATAAATACCTATATCCTTGGGTTTTCTAGGATGGGTGTTTTGTTACTCTCCTTGTGTGGCTTAACACAATACATATGGTAAAATGATATTATATATCCCGTCAAACCCTTACTTCGCATTAGAAATGAGCTAAATTATTAAACTACTATGAACATAATATTTTATTGTTGAATAAAACACAAAAATCAATGACAAAACTTAACAAAGACATTTGCCAACCTCTCCTCCATTGCTAGACCATATATTTATATTTGAAACAGGTTTATCAGTTAACAATAAAAATGAAAGGTATTTGATAGGTAATGATCCAGTGGTATTTGTGTAATAAGAGCAAAAAAAGTGCTTTTAATGTCCTTGATCCCAACTAAAAGAGGAATCAGAAGCCCTCCTCCAAAAATTGTTGGGCCATACATATCCTTAGAGTTATAAGTATTGAGGAACCTTATAAGAATCCTGGAATATTTATCTTGACATATTTTATGGCCTACATATTGTCACATCCTTTTGATTAAGACTGTATTAAATTATTTAAATTGTTAATACTCCTTGTGAGCATGATGCTCTATACTCTCTAACTAGGTGTTTATTGCCATCTACATTATTTTCACATAATAATTACATAGCCTATGTACATCATTAATACCTATTAAGATGTAATGCTGTAAAATGTTTCAAATTATATACATATTTAAACAATACATTTTAATATAAAGTGTATTCTATTATTTGCACTTGCTGGACAAAAAGTTTCAATGCAATATCATAATATCTTACATAATCATATCAATTTTGACCATGAGAAGAATGTGCTATTTTTGAAATTGAAACAGAAACAAAATATGAAGGCGATTAGTATATTTACTATTAGTTTGAAATCCAAAAATACGAATTGAACTTTGGTTTGGATTCCAGTGTAATTGAAATGGATTTTGAATATAATAATACATATTTGCAGATTTGGTTAATACACAAGTTGTGATATAGAGCATCGCAACTTGTGTATTAAATAACTTGGTATTTGCACTCACATTAATAATGTGTTAAGTAAAACAAATTGATTGATACCTGTGCCCCCTCCCCTTCACCCCCACCCCCCAACCCGATGGTTATTTTAAGAATGTCCATTTTTTCCTCTAGAATACTGAGATTGTAAAATTGCAGTTAATGGAACATGGTTAGTCAAAAAATTATGTAAAAAGGACACATTTAAGATAGTACTGATATTAAACATTACTAAAACAATATACACATGAAATAATGTGATAGTGTAACTTTTTGTAGATATAAGTACATTTAAAATAACATTGATAGTACAATTAAATTATATAATTGTTACCTGAAAAAAAAAAATATTTGTTTCTTATTTGTTAAAACATTGGTGGCGATGGACTCAAACTCGCCAAAGGGCCATATTCACAAATTCAGGGAGTGACCATGATGTATGTATATATTCTATATTGTATGCTACATATTTAAAACCATTAAAAGCATGATATGATTGGAAATTCAGAAACAAATAGTCGAGAAATGTTTATTATAAATTGTTTGCTAATTTGTTAGCATTTCATCTGCTGTCAAAGAATGCAAAGCTCAGAAAATATCAAACAATAGTTATATCAGTTGTTCTCTATGGTTGTGAAACATGTCTCCTAGCTTAAAAGACACAAATTAATCTAGGGTGTTCGAACACAAAGCGCTTAGGAAGATATTTAGTCAAAAAAGGGTTGAAGATAGTGAGGAGTGGAAGAGATTATTATATAATGATGAGTTGCATACCCTGTACTCATGACAAAACATTATTAGGATCGTAGGGGTTTCCCCCTTTTACAACAATAAACGCCTGGAGTCTGGGTGTTGTGTCTGATCTAGGTTTAAGTTAGCTTATAAGTCGTGTGCAGATATAATCAGTCGGTTCAAAATGTGTACATAAAATATTTGAAAGAAAGGAAAATATCCCATATGTATAGGGGTGTCCGTGAAATAAATACTCGAGGCGGTATTTATTAAATTTTCCTAAATGTTTTTAACTCTCCATTCATGTAAATCACCCCATTTGCGTTTGTATGTGAATGTTCAAGAAGAGTAGCAAGACAGTGCTAAAAAATACTTTTTCATATAATTTTCAAGAGTTTGAAAACAAATATTAACTCTTTACTAATTTGCTTGATTTTTCTTTTCTTGGTTTGAAAAGTTTTTCCAAGTGTATTGTCTCATTCTCATGAGTATGTAATATTGTACTATGTCTATCATTATTTCCTCTTTGTGTAGTAAACATGGAAAAGAAAGCTGCCCATTATTTAACACACTATCCAGCGTATCTTCAAAACATGTAATTGAATGACAGTTCTTACTGAAAGCTGTTTCTATTGAATTTGTTATATGATGAAAGCGAATGTTAGGATGGATCAGTTTACCTCTGGTTTTCAAATTGACCAAATGGTCTGCTAGTTCATGACACAATCCCTCCTGAGTTTCTGAATTAACTAAAGCAGAACGACATATTTCACATTTAACTTTTTTTAGTAATTGCCTACAGTTACATAATAAACAATGCAGTCTACAATTGGAACTCCGAAATAGTTGTGTTCTTCATTGATTATGTCACAGTCCCAGTCATCTTGAAGAACCAACCAATTCAAACGTGATTTTAATTCTTCTATTTTGGAAGAATTCTTGTCCTCTTGGAAGATTTTCTTAAAATCACTGATAGACAACAGAGATGTTTCTTCTGAGGCGTAATAATTTCCATACTTCGGTGGTTTCAAAATGCTGAAAATTGATAAAATTTTATACAATTGAAGGAATGTTGGTGTGATCGTTAGAACCTGCAGCTTGGCGTATCATACCAAATAAGTTCTGGAAACATAAAATGTAACAGAATAGGTTAAAATATGTCAAATTTGCTCATATGTACTTCAACAGACAACTTTATAGCTTATTTCAGTATGAATGTTTATAAGTTGATAAATATTTATAATTGTTTTGGTATTCTGTTTAGTGTTTGGGAAAAGATCTTTAAGTATCCAACAGATATAAATTTGCCTAGCAAGTGTTTGCTAACCATCATTAGTGTCGGACCTATGAGACCAGCAGGTATTACTACACACACCCCTTTTAAACTTCATAATACAAGGAGAAGGGGAAGTTGAAGGATAGGAAAGAAACATAAAGGGGAGGTAATAAATAAATTTGTGGATCAAAAAATCAAATATTCTCTTTTTTCTCAAACCCCCACTCGGCTACAGACCTGATGCTTGTAGTAGAAGTAAATAATAAAATAAGAGAATATGTATTTACCTCGAGTGGATCTTGGCTCATCTTTGCAGTTAGTACATATGAAAAATGGCATTCATTAAAAAGGTATGTTGTTAACTGCATAACAGACAGAATGGTCACTCTCAGTCCGTCAGCTGTGACTTTACTAAGGAATTGTTCCTTTCTGATTTTCCCTTCGTGTACTTTTGATTCCCATTCATTTAGCCAGTATAATGAGGCTGCTAATACCTTAAAATACAAATGAGTAAATAAAATAGGGCTGAGGTGCCTCTATCGCAGTAGACTACATGTGTGTCAATGTTGAAATATATAGCGCACTGCAATATATGTTTAGTTCTTATAAATCAAATTAGAAATTATTAATTTCATTAACATAAGGTTTGAGTATTAATCACATTATTTTTTTATTATTGACAATGTGCTTACCTTAGAGTCAGAACCATCTATTCTTAATCCTTCAGCTGCATAGCGACTGTTAAGAGCATCAAAAAGATTGTTGAAAAGAAGGCAAAAGTCTTGTGTATCTTGGCAGTTTTCTAGTCCTCAGGTTTTATAATGCCGGTAAAATTCTAATTTAGTAGCAACAGAATTACTGAAAACCTGAAGTATATTTAAAAATAAAATATAGGCTAATCAATATCATATAGGCCTATACAATAAATAACAGGGGTGAGACCATTAAATACCTCAAATCCTTAAGGATATTTGAGTCTCCAAGAAAATATTGGATTTGAGACTCAAATCCTTAAAAAAAATATTTTCCTTAATTTTTCAATTGAAATTAGTTTTAAATCTTTGATACTGTTGTTCATAACAAATATAATTATAAGACAAACTCAACAATCAGACCTCAGACCAATAATTTAATACGCAAAAAAAATGCATTAATGTTATAATGAATAGATTATGGAAAAAATGGTCACTTTTCTAATATTTCTATATTTTAATATTCAAATTCAAATTCAAATTCAAATTCAAATTTGAGAGTAGGGATTCAAAAGCAAAATAAAGATTTGTGTTCAACTCAACTCTAATAAATAATATTGATAATTATAAATTATCATCATACATAACCCAAAAGGGTAGTAAAATGGGGTGCTAATAAGTACATTAACTATATTTTATTATGAATATCATAAATGCTGAATAAAAACACAACAAAAAATAACTAAACAAGACACCAAACTCAGGATCCTTAGTTCAGAAGATGCTCACATTAATGGATGAGCCAAGATGTTAGCCCGTGTTTTTAAGTTATAGATTACCTGTGTAGCAAGACGTACTCTCATCTTATTTGTGTTTGTCAAATTTACATGAGCATTCGATAGTTTTGGACACACATGTAAAGCTGCAGGGTGCTTACAATCAGCTTCATACAATATTCGAATATTATTCCACTTTACTAAATTCTTGTCAGGCTCAACCTAAAATAAATACAAATAAATATAAGCCTAGTTCAATTGTCAACTAATCTATATTCATAATGATATAGACTATAGTTTATAGGCTTATAGTTGGATTTAAAAAGGTAACATCCACTATGTTCAATAAATATAATATAAGTTAATATTATTTTATTGCACTCAAAGCATAAAATACCTAAGTTTTATTCTATTATATTTAGTGAAGTTACCTTTAGTCCTTCTGAAGACACATAACTGGCAAGTCTATTACGGACACATTTAATTAAATGCGGTGTATCAGAAAAAACATATATTTTTCTTGTATCATCATATGGATGTAAGAAGAAGTGTTTTTTCCTCTCCAAGTGTGCCACTAACACCTAGTTCTTTCCACATATTTCTGTTTGTGGATGCAGCATCTGTCACAATAGTATCTACAAAATACTCCTGCATTTTCTAGTAGCACGATTACTTTTAAAACAATTTAGTTAGGACTAAGCTAGTAGTTGGTCCTCTAAAAGCAAACACCGCCACAGGTTGCCTGAAAGAATCTGCAAACATCTGCAGCATTAACACAAGACCATGGTTAACTTTGTCACTCTGTGCCAAGCTAATGCACATTAGCTCGCACAATTGTGTAACCTAGTTAGTTATCCTTCAATATATCATCTCCTGGAGTGAATGTTTTGCTATCCCTTTAACTACATGTTAACGTGAGCGTGTTCCTAGACCCGGGTTGATTAACGTCATCTAATTAGCATTCTCTCTCTTACCGTCTCAAGAGAACATAGGGTGAGGCCATATACGTTTTATTTTCTATTGTATCTCTCTCCCTGCACTCGTTGCACATGCGCTTGTCCTCTCTTGGAAGCGTGCTGGTCCGCGCTGTCTTCTTATGTTGTGATTGCTTGAAACTAGTCTTCACCTCTCCCATTTGCGCTCAGTCGGGAATAATAATTCTGGTATATGGTTCAAGAGGAAGAATAGATATAGACTGCATTGTACATACAGCTGGTCGGTCGGCTAATTGTTACCTTTCTGTTGTCCAACTTCAGCTTGCCAACGCCATGTATATTCCATTCACGGTAGGAATTACTCTCTGAAAGGTTTTTTTTCCTACCAATATCCTACTATATAATAGATTTCTGGTAGGGAAGAAGGCCTTTCAGAAAACAATTCCTACGGTGAATGGACTTTATTTGAGCTGTGTAGCAGATTGGATTATCCGGGCGTAGCATCCCGCCAAACTCTCAACACCATGATCAACACCTTCTCTACAAATGCGCCAGGGGTGCACCGTCTACTCTACCGTTGCAACTCCAATACTATTGAGGTAATGGAATAGTATGTCAAAGTCTAGTCGGCCAGGACGCTGACAATGTGTATCCAGCTAGTAATATGAATGCCTACATTGGTGTGTATAATAGCTCGCTGCGTGTGCGCTTTTTATGACCGGGTTGAAAGTGTTGTGTATATCGCAGTTAGCATGTCAATATTTGGCCTTCTTTTTGGTGTGGTGTAAAGCTATTCAATTGTTTTGAACCAGGGCCTCAAGAGTGCCTAACTATAGTTTGTTGTGGGTTAGTCGGCTTGCTTCAAATATGAGACCTATGGGTCAAGAGGGCAAGGTTGTACTTAAAGCATTAGTCTAGTTATCTTAGGAGTACTTATCTGTATTGTACTTTATGGGACGCGGCTTACCCGCCCCCACTATCTAGTTAGGATAGAGTTGATCAGACTGCTGAGTCAATTAGATGTTAGTTTGTAATGTGACCCTTATTCAGAGTAATTGCCAAGGGAGCGTCACCAAGCGCTATCCAGGTAAGTCAATTAGTATTTGTGAACCTTGTTGTGTCTGATGGATTTAGTAGTATTGCCCTACTGATTTTTTCCCGCTGATTCCTTAAGGCTATGTGTAGCGCAAGTAAAGTTCTTCATGGTTAGTTTAACTTTAGTGTCGGGTGGACTGCCGCATCAGGTGCGATGTAATTTATCCTAGAAAATAGAGATATCTATTATTATAAACTTTGATTGAGGAATTGATACTAAATTTCTAGCATGTGGCACGGATACCCTAATTAGGGCTTGGTTATTCTCAATTTTAGTGAAACTGTGCAGGCGTCTACTGGTGGCGACTTAGACGTTCTCTTAGTATAGACTGGATGGAACATAATAAACGAGGCAGTATCTGCCACTATACTTGCTCTATTGTTGAAGGCGCCTAAGCTTAAGCCCAAACGGTTAGTATTAAAGGGTGTTCTGGATTTAATCAAGTTTCTTGCCAACCATCAGGGCAGGCTATTAACATGGGTACAAACTCTGATTACCACCCCCATTATCCCTATTGTCTTGGATTTATGTCACTCACTTGTTACCTAAATAAGTCACTCGTTTTGTAATGGCTGCCTGACTAACACGCATTCAGAGTTGATAGTTGACCTGCTATACTTGTCTGCTTGCGCTGAGCTTAGGCGACCCATTCAACCTATAGCTTTGATCTCTGTTAGCTGTGTGTTCTATAGTTGCCAACATACTATCTTAGCTTTCCATCACTTCCCCCTCGATGCAGAGAACAGAAACCTATTGAACAAATATTTTGTATTTACTGTTTGAATTGTATATCAAATTTAAATAAAACTGTTTTCTTTGTAATTGCTACCTTCTCCATTACTATGGAGTGGGTACAACTAAATGTGGACCCCCCTTGGCCTCATTGCCAAAATCTATCAAACCTTTATAAGTTAGTGTTTGACTACATACAGAAGCACTTTCTCTTAAGTAAATTTCATCCAGCATTAGTATGCCATGTCGTTGCTGTATTGGTTGGCTATCTAGTCTCTTTCTTAGAGCTTGAAAAAATTCTTCATCAAAGTCACATGAAGGTTTTACAAGACCAAAGTATCGCCTTATAGTACGAATGCATGGTAATGGAGGAATATTGTTTTTGCAGACGAAGCACAATATGGCCAACATGTAATATTTATATCGAGGCATTGGTGGCACTGGGTGATCTAATATGTAACAAATTACAAAGCATAAGCCAATCCTCAGAGTTACGACTACCCTGTTTGCTCTTTACCTTTGAGGACTTAAAAATCTCTTTCATAACTATTTTTTCAGAAATTGAAACATTTAAATCTTCATATTTTTTTACAAACACATCTTCTGATATGGCTTTAACAATGCTTTTTTTTTTTCCAATTGTTTCTCCAAGAGTTATGTCTTATTTAAAACTCGTTTATTTACCACTTGGCTTGTGTGTACTTTATGTTGTAAATTCCTAACCTTAAGTCTTGATCGAGGGGTCAGGTGACACAATCTAACCACAGACTTTTTTGTTCTTATTTTTTGAAGTAAACATCTTCGCAATTTTCTGCACTGCAAGCATTTAATGTATTTTACACCACTAGTACATAAAATTAGACAATTATTTGCCCTCCATACATCAGTATCTACACTGCCATGTTTAACAGAACTATCATGAGAGTATTTTCTTCTTTTCACTGCTCCTTGCCATAAGTTTAGCATATTTACATATTCTATAAGAGTTTGCACATTATTCTCAACCACAATATATTTTTGTATTGTTCCTAACTGGGAAATGTCAATTTCTTGCCCACAAAAAGTAAATCGTAAAGTTAAATCACTAATCTGTCCATGGATCAAAATAATGTATACAGTATTTTAATGTAAACTATTTTGTGGTTTTGACATTTCTGGAAACATTTGTTGAAACATTGAAGGTTAGATTATGTTAAGCTGAGATAAAAAAAATGTCAACTAGGGCTGGACAGGAATTACATTTTTACTGTATGACAAGAACAGGAGGGGAAATGAGTCAAAATATTGGGAAATTATAAAAATGAAGTGTTGAAAATTATTTTAAATTAAAAATTAACTATGTTGATTTTTGAGCTAATATGGTAATAGTTGCAAAAGATTTTATGTACAGAAAACATTAATATGAAACAAAAGAGTAGATCACTTAGTCCCTTTTGTCAAAAGGATTTTGGTTTAGAGTATAAAACCATAATGCAGATAGGTTCTGTACAAACCTTGGTTAAAATTCAATAATATAGATTGTATTAATATCAATCCTTAAAATAATTCAAAATAATAATAATAATAATGCTGATCACATTGTGGTAAACAAACTAGCCCAACGTTATTCACAGTTCCAAGGTCCTGTTGTTTTGTCATTATTTTTTACATGAAGAATAGATAAAAACTTTTTCTAATTAAATAAAAAAATCTTAATAAAGAACAAGATTAGTTTTAGAGTAACACTATTAGTAGGTATTAACTGAAATGCATTAAGGGACTGTTAAGTCCTGTATTGTTTAAGACGAATTTTAAAACCCCTGATAAGGCTTCCATAGTTTTAGCACCCCTTGAATCTTCCCCCTCATCGTTCAGCTGGATCTCTACTTGAAAGTAAGTGACCTTGTAAAGGTACCATCCTTCGCCCCCTTAACCTGAAGTATTCAAGCTGGCAAGAGGTGTGCAAACATTTTAACCTGGAGGCTGAGTATATTATTTGCTTGTGCCCTAGGTACATTAGTACATTAGTTAGGTTTCATTCAGGTACAAGTGTGGTCATTTTTTTGAGATTCATAATCTAACTTCAAATATTGAACCAAACTAAACAATTAATATTGTATTATATTCTCCAGACTGTAGTGATTATAATGACTTGTAGAATAATATGTTGTGTTGATTACCTCCGTGGCTGAACATCTTTAAGTTGGAAAATAAAAATTTACTTTTGAAGACAAAATTCTTAAAACTTAATGAAATAAACTTTGATTCACACTAAAATGGAGTTTTAATGTGCGAACAGGCTAACTTGAATATGGCTTAGAAACAAGGGTGGACTGGCACACTGCAAGCAACCTTCGAATATAAATATGACAGCCCTTAAGGGGGCTGCCTTGGTCAGTGAAAAAGTATCAACCATTGTCAGGCCACATGCTATATACAATGGTCTGTGACTTTGACTCATTTAAACTACAAACTGAACTCTCAAATTCTCCTAAGTCCAGAGAGTGTAGGTGTGCACAGAGGACACAGACAAAAGCCTAAAAACCTGTCAGTTGTCACATGTTACTCCCGACGTCAAGATCTACAGTTCATCATTTGATGAAGAGTTTTTACTTCTTGATAGTGTTATTCCAAAATTGAAAAGAAAAAAAATACCTGTATGCATCCAATAAATTGTGGTAGGACAGATGGCGAATATCACCATTTATTTACTGACCTAAAGCCAGACATACAGAGATTTTCAATACACTATTATATTTTATACAAAGAAGGCTTTGAGCAAGATCCAACTGAAGTGTATGTTGAATCTAATCAGAGGGACAAAGGTGACCTACTGAAAGACCAGCAGTTTAGCTTAAGTAATTAAAGATTATTTCACAACATTTATTTCATTAGCAAAAATTTGGACTAAGCGGTCGAATATGCAAAGGTTGGTGGGGAGACAGTTTATTTTCACAAATTTTAAATTACAGCTGAACAAATTTTATCAAATATATAAACAGTATACATATACATTAGATATATACAGTATTCACATTTACACAGTAAATACATACATACATACATACATACATAGATACATTGGACATCTGGGTTGCACACACATATTTAAACTTTCAATATCTGCCATTTCTCGTGAACACATTTTTTGGCGTCGAAGGTTACCAGCGAAAACCTGCTTTCACTATGAACGGTTCCATCTGTAAACACACTCTCATAATAAGCTGACACAGGAAACATGCTTTCTTTCTGTGCACATCTTAATTCACAGTATGCTCAATGGTCACTACTTTCAATTGGTCAAAGCTAAACAAATCCATACTCAAGTTCATTGTTTCATGAACTATTTTTTTTTGTTTATTCTAGGTATTCGGGCAGAGCTGCCTTCAATCAACCAAAAAAACTTTAGGTTTAGTCTATAATAATAAAAGGAAGTGTTTGTTTGAGTGTGTTTGTTTGCGATGCCCAGCCAAATCTACGGCACGCAGAGATCTGAAATTTTTAACATAGGTGGACGGAAGGGGGTCCAAATGCACCTCAAATCCACATTTTTAAATTTTTAACTAGCTTTTTAATTAGGCTATTTTTAACCAATTTTTGAAGAAAATATTTTTTATCTGGTTTAGAATTATGTTTCAGAGATACGGGCACCACGGGGGTTGGGAGGAAGTTTATATAATTCTTATACCACAGTGGGTCACAGGCAACACCATGCGGGATTGCAGTATCTAAATAAAAGTGATAACCTTATCACATCGACCAAATCAAAATTCTTATCGTAAACCATTTTAAAAGTCCAATAGTATCACTTCTAGTACTGTGAATGGTTTGTTGCAGTCCTTGCTCAAAATTTCTTGCTTCACATAATTTGGAATGGCTCATTGGAACTGGAACATATTTAACTGGGGTTTAGATTGATACGGGATATTTTCTAGTAAAGTGTGTTAAGTCACACAAAGAAACTGTCCCTTTTAGTTAGTAGTTTATTATAATGGTCTTAAATTATTGCCAATAAACTTGTCTCATATGTTTAAAAATCCGCAGCAAGAGATTTTAGAAGAGAATCGTGGAAAGACAATCAAAATACCTAGGTTGAATTTATCAGAGTTTGAGCCACCGGGAGCAGGCAAAGTGATAGACAACAAAGTGGTCGACACGAGAGGACAAAGTGGTAGACAGCCAACTGCTAGACACGAAGAAACGACGTGGACCAAGTGATCGACACTAGATGGACCATGTGATAGACAACCAACCGGTAGACAAAATGAAAACAATTATTTGGAAGGCTGGGTGGGTCAAGTGGCCGACACGACTTGGACCAACTGTTAGACAAGCTCATGTATAGGAGTACAAAGTGATAGACAACCAAGCGGTCGACACGAGAGAACAAATCTGTAAAATGACCAACTGCTAGACACCCAGAAACAACATGGACCAAGTGATCGACACGAGAGGACCAACTGCTCGACAAACTTTGATATCATCCAGTTAAGAGTGGGCTAAGTGACAGAACAGTTAATTCAATACACGCTTGTCCTTGATTTCAAGTTATTTTCACCTACATTCTTACTTTAGCAAACCCTACAAACATATGTCAAGTAGTGTAAGTATGGTTTAACCTCCTAAATAACACTGTATGCTAGGTGTAAGTATTGTTTGACCTCCTAAATAACACTGTTTGCTAGGTGTAAGTATTGTTTGACCTAAATAACACTGTTTGCCAGGTGTAAGTATTGTTTGACCTCCTAAATAACATTTATGCTAGGTGTAAGTATTATTTGATCTCCTAAATAACACTGTTTGCTAGGTCTAGGTATTGTCTGACCTAAATAACACTGTTTGCTAGGTTTAAGTATTGTTTGACCTCCTAAATAACATTATGCTAGGTGTAAGTATTGTTTTACCTCCTAAATAACACTGTTTTCTAGGTCTAAGTATTGTCTGACCTAAATAACACTGTTTGCTAGGTGTAAGTATTGTGTAACCTCCTAAATAACACTTTATGCTAGGTGTAAGTATTGTTTGACCTCCTAAATAATACTATGCTAGGTGTAAGTATTGTTTGACCTCTTAAATAACACTTTATGTTAGGTGTAAGTATTGTTTGACCTCCTAAATACCACTTTATGCTAGGTGTAAGTATTGTTTAACCTCCTAAATAACACTGTATGCTAGGTGTAAGTATTGTTTGACCTCCTAAATAGCACTGTGTTAGGTGTAAGTATTGTTTGACCTCCTAAATAACACTGTTTGCTAGGTCTTAGGGTACGGCCAGACTGAGCGAGCGAGCGACTAAAATATAAAATAGAACACATTGGTTATAATGGGAGGTGGCCACACTGGAGCGAGCGTGCGAGTGACTGAGCGCGTGCGCTTGAAAGATAGAACTGGTTCTATTTTTCAAGCGCACGCGCTCGACCCGGCACAGTCTAGTTTACAGGCGCTAGGCAATATTATTGTATGTTGGTTCATTGAGTGCTGGGGAAACTTCTCATTTTGACATGATATTTGACTTTTTTTCTATCAGTGATAGGTTTAACACACTTGCTATTAATGGCCTGGTGACCTGGCGGTCTAGGGGTAAGGTGTCAGACTTCTGTGCTGGCGGCCGGGGTTCAATCCTCGGTCCCGGGACAGATTTATCTGATTACCAAACCCTTCCTTCACCTCTGGCAAGACATCTTGTGAATGTGGTTCGGATTCGACGTTAAACTGTAGGTCCTTCATTTCATCTCACAATCACCCTACCATTACAACTTAGCGTAAGTGCGTATAACCCGAACCGGTAGTAAGACGCGGTGCTAATAATAATCTAACTAGGGTCCGCTAATTACGCGCTCGCCAGTTTGGCCACCCAGTCGCTTGCGCGCTCGCTCGCACGCTTGTCAGTCTGGCCGAACCCTAAGTATTGTCTGACCTAAATAACACTGTTTGCTAGGTCTAACTATTGTTTGACCTCCTAAATAACGCTGTTTGTCATACGGTCTAGTAAGGTTTTAGAGTAGCTTGAATAAGAGTAATTATTCCGACTGAGTGGATTGGGCTGAGAGTTACCACCCTTGTGATTTTTACATCTAACTTTTACACTAATGCGGGATTATTTCATCTTAACTTAGCTCCTTATTCTAACCCATTAATAAACCTGGTGCTAACGCAACATCAACAAAATATTCTTAGCTTCGATGGTTGATGGTCTAAAGCGTCATTCTCAAAATAGACTGGACTATCAATGACGGGGATATCAGGCTTCAAATCCGGCCGGGTGTATGGAGGATGATATTTCATTAATGGTTTACATTCTCCCTACATCAAATGAGAGTACACATCTTATAATAACAACATTTCTTCTTTACTCCATTAGTGCAATTAGAATTTTTTTTGTAGCACTGTGTCTTACCACCTGTTTGGGTTATACGCGTATTTACTAATTACGTTAATGTGTTGAGAATGAGGAAGATTAAATTTATATATAGTGTAAATGAATTTGCGTGGTGGCAGGGTGGAAAACCTTTTAAGAAAAATCACCCTCACTGTACCTGGCAGAATCGAACCCTGATCATAAGCTACCAACTTAGTTTCTGGCAGTTGCTCTTTTATATAAAATTTTATTTAATCTTGTTAGTTTTTAAAGTATTATTTTACCATTTATAACAAAACGTTTGTCTACTTTCCTCAGATCCGATAACTCGTTTCATTCAGAGAAACATTCTTTATTTTCAGATACCATATTGTATGTATCAAAACCTATTATTTATTTGAAATTAAACTAAACTAGTGTTAGAAAATATGTTTTGAAGAGTGCAATGTTTAAGTAAATTATTAAAATTACAAACACGATAGTTTAAGTTTATACACATATAAGTGGATCTCACCCTTTTGGGGCTAGTTAAATCTAGGGTGTCGGGAGGGCAGCAATTTCTAGGAGGATCCAGACCATCCTTATACCCAACTTTCTAAGCCTATGTTTATCACTTTGTTAGTTTTGAAATAACTTGTCTGTCACTTTAGCCACTCTTAACTGGATTCATCTGATGTTTGTCGAGCAGTTGGTTCTCTCGTGTCGACCGCTTGGCTGTCTATCACTTTGTACTCTTATATGGGAGCTTGTCTATCACATGGTCCAGCTCGTGTCGATCACTTGGTCCATGTCGTTTCTGCGTGTCTAGCAGTTGGTCTTTTTACAGATTTGTTCTCTCGTGTCGACCGCTTGGTTGTCTATCACTTTGTACTCCTATACTTGAGCTTGTCTAGCAGTTGGTCCAAGTTGTGTCGGCCACTTGACCCACCCAGCCTTCCAAATATTTTTTTATAGCTTGTCGAGCAGTTTGTTGTCTAGCAGTTTGTTGTCTAGCAGTTTGTATGGTGCCTGAGCCACCAAAACAAACAATTATGAATAAGATGATGATTGTGTTGATGAATATGATGATGACGATGATGGTGCTACTCAGTTGAACAAATTTGAGATTTGCAAAAATTAAATATTAAGAACTTACGTTTTATTTTATAATTTGTACCTTTAACATATTGATTTGTGTAATTTCACCTTTTCGCCATTTTTATAATATTAAATGACAGAAACAGGAATGATGGGGGTTATTAGTCCTCACAGAATGTGTCTGGCCGGAGAACTCTTACTGTATTTCAAATTTTAAATAAGGAAAACATATAAATACAAATATGTTTCAAAAATAAGGTGGCCCAATGGCTAGATAATTTTATAATAAAGGAAATTGATAAAACTAAAGGAAAATGAAAAATAAACTACTAAGAAAAAATTTGATGAAGAAAGCCCACCTTCTATATCAGAAGAAGTCACACACACATTTTAACACAAATAAAATAATATTTCGGCATTGTTGCCTTTAGAGTACAAATAACACAAATAATGGATTACTCCATTTTGAATTTTGAATGAAACTGTTAGAAACAAATTGTGCCAACTGTTTTTGGGAGTTTGAAGTCTGAGGTCTGGTCCTGTCACTTTTTTGTCACTAGATTGTCCCAAAATGATGGCCATGCTCAATATCTGTTAAGCTTGGAGTCTCAAACACCTCGCAAACTAGATGAGTTTCTTTGGCGGATGTGATGCAAATGTTTTCCAGTAGTTTGTATACAACACCTGCATAAGTTTTGGAAAACTCAAGCAATGTATTATTAACAATGCATAATAAATGACAACATAAACTTCCAGTGGATTCTCTTCACTTGACATTGATACTCCTCTAATTTGTGCATCAGTTAGCTCCTATCTGTTTTATACATTGACCCTCCAATTTGGCCCAAAGACAGGGTACCAGTGCGAGTAGAAATTCAATCACATTTCAATGTCCTGCACTTCATATTCTCTAACTTTATTAGACTCTTATTGGGTTTTTGGGCTGAAATGACAGCACAGTTTTTAACAATGTTTCTGGTCGTCAGCTATTCAACACTTTTGAGTATCCACAGATTTTTTTTTAAAGTGGAGTGTTCTTTTTTGGATTCTATGAGTATAATTTTAAACTTTCTGTATGAAATTTAAAAAAATCATCTATTGTAATGATTTATAAAAGTCTAAAATAAAGTGAGTCAGTAAATAATTTAATTATATCTATTTGTTGTTTTGATCTGCTCATTTTTTAGTGGCATCGAGTGGATGTCATGGTGAAAGTACTAATTTTTGAAGTTCGACATAAAAAATAGCAAAAGCTTAAATGTTACATAAGACATTGATATAATAAACTTTTTTATCACTAAATTATCTTCAATTCAAACAAAAGATTAACTCGTTATGACTAACCAGTATGAAGTTACAGCCGTTGTAATGCCTCGATATAAATATTATATGTTGGCCATATTGATGACATAATATTTTATATCCCCCACAACTGATTTATATTAAGAATGTTATATTTTGTTCACATAAGTAGTTGACTTTACAAAAATCAAAATTGTGCTTTTGGCATTTCTAGCATCTCTAGGGTAAATAAATCTGGCCTATCTCTTAGACTATTATGTTATTGACAAAATTCAGTACTGTACAATTGTTGGTATCTTTCATAAGGTGCTCACAATCACATTTGATGGTAACTGTTACTGTGGCGGTCACAATAGCCCTGAATATAGATAGTAGTGTTTGTAATCCTATAACTTGTTTTGCTCAACGATCTTATTAACACAAAAAAACAAATTACATGCAATTCATACAAAAACCTTTTGAAAAAATATTTGATGAGTTTATATTTATGGCTGTTCATCCTGATTTATACCATGTTAATATAAAATACTCCTTGAGGAAAATATAGTACAGCCCCTTAATTTGGATAATTTTTAGTATAATCTCCTATTAGATATTAACCCTGACTCCTTCATGCCTAGTACATAACCCTCCAACTTGAGCTTGTTTAGTACAACCTTATTTATATTTATCCTTGGCCCTCCATGTTTAGTACATAGCTCTTGTCCTAGAGTGTATTTGGTACAACCAAGGTGGTTTACATTTAGTGTTGGTTCCTTCGTGCTTCATACAGAACCCTCCTCCTAGAGAGTATTTAATACAGCCTTGATTCCTCCATGAGTCATGCAGAACCCTCCTTTTCGGGGGTATTTAGTACAACCTTCTTCTTTACATATGGCCCTGGTTCCTCCGTGCTTTATACAGAACCCTCTTCCTTTAGCTTGTTTAGTGCAACCTTCTTCTTTACATCTAGCCCTAGTTCCTCCGTGCTTCATACAGAACCCTCTACCTTTAGCTTGTTTAGTACAACCTTCTTCTTTACATCTAGCCCTGGTTCCTCCGTGCTTCATACAGAACCCTATACCTTGAGCTTGTTTAGTACAACCTTCTTCTTTACATCTAGAATTGGTTCCTCCGTGCTTCATACAGAACCCTCCACCTTGAGCTAGTTTAGTACAACCTTCTTCTTTACATCTAGCCCTGGTTCCTCCGTCCTTCATACAGACCTCTCCTCTTCGAGGGTGTTTAGCACAATCTTTTTCTTTACATTTATACTTTGTTCCTCTATGTATATTAATGAACAGACTTCCTTGAACTCGTTTAATACAACCTTTTGTACATTTAGCTCTGGCTCCTGTTCCAGCTAAATTATTACAACTATTTTCTGTACGTTTAGCATAGTTTTTTTTAGTTTTTTTAAAGGAACAATGTCCTGAATTGTCTGGTACAACCTGTAATAAATCAAATACATTTACTAAGGTAGGTCGATTAATATCAAAATATGTTAAGCCTCAATATCTTTGTTTTGAATATAATAGCTAGATTAAAATATTAGCCTCAGTTTAAGTTAAATAATTTAAAGTAAAGCTGACGAATAAAATTAATAAGGTTTTATTAAATTTATGTGAATTATTTCAGTTATATTTTGTGAGTTATACAAGAGCTCTATGAGTATGTATTTCATATTAAACATCAAACAGATATTCATATTTTTGGAACAATGGCCACACAAAGTTATGTTTATCCTGGAACACTTGAGTGAATCCATACAGATTTGACAATTGATCCTAATTTAGAAATTAAGCTGTATGAATTTAATAAGTGACCAACAAAGTAAATAAACTTTACCAATAAGATAGTGACAATTTTGGTGCTAGGCATTATTAATTTTTTTTATTACTAAGCATTAAAAATAATCAGAATAGTGAGTAAACTGAAATAATGAGCTTTGATCCACTTTATGTTTATGATCTTTAAAAAAACTTGTATGAATTTAATTAAATATAATAGTTTACATAAATCATCTATTTTGTATTCCAAAAATGATTCCAAAAACATATGCAAATTTTAGTGATTTAAAATAAAGAGACGGTCTTTGTATATTTTTGAGATTATTTCCAGGTGTGTAATAGCCATTAATATGTTCTAGTCCCTCCCTATTAGTTTATACTGTAAAAATAATAATTTTGAACTGGTTTTATTCAAAAGGTTTAGGTTAGTTTTTAGCAAAATGGAAGTCAATGTTGGAGAAGTAAAACTAGAGAGAGCTCAGAAGAAATATGCTAATCCTGCAGCATGGAAAATTAACAAAGAGAAGGTCTTGAGGTTAATAGCCTAGTATTTTTTTACTGGCCTCCTGTTTTTTTAAATTATTATTTTTTAAAGTTTATTTTATAATGTGTTATTTCTTTCACTTTGTATTTTTAATAGAACGAGGTAAGCATAGTCAGATACTGAGGCCTACAATTCAAAGCAACATAACCTTGAAACAATACAAAATGTAGGTTATTCATGTACAAAATTGATCCAACTCGATAAAATATTACTAAAGTGTTAATAAATGCAACAGGATGATTTTTTTTTAATCTGTTCTATTAATTCTGATAAGCAATGTCTGACACTATTCTGTGTTATTTGTTGTAGAAACAGTCCCAAGGTAATACCAACATACCCCACGTGCGGTCATCGAGGTAAAGGGAAGAATTGTATTTATTATTATTATTATTATTATTATTATTATTATTATTATTATTATTACTACTACTACTACTACTACTACTACTAGGGTTTATAGGCCCGTTGACACAATGAGGTCATTAGGGCCTTAAACGGTATAAAACATAGTAAAATACCCATAGGGGAGAGGCATAATAACCAATTCACATGTCAGAATCGGCAGGTGAAGGAACAATATAAAGAATGAAGACAAAAACATCCGCATGTGTATTAAAATTTGTATACATTGTAAAAATAAATAAAGTGAGCTACCCATTTGAACAATCCATAAGTAAAAATTGAGTGATACACCTGATAACAAAAAACACAGGTGTTTAAAGTACATTAAAAAAGACAACAAACATATTAGAATATAACACGTTAAAATGACAAAACATGTTAAAATAATAATAATAATAATAATAATAATAATAATAATAATAAGAAGTTAAAGGACAAACCAAACCTAATGAAATAAAATAAGTTGAAGAGACAAAACAAACATATTAAAATATACTACAAATGATAAAAATAATCTCAAAATGAGATATAACCCAAATGAGCCACTTTATAAAAGTAACTCAAATGGCATTTAAAAGATTCACCTGGTGTAAAAACTGAGTAAACATATGACCCCATACACACTGTCGCATAGTAAAAATGAAGTCACTATTAAAATTAAGAGTCAGGTGAATAGAGGCATACTTGCAACACTCCACCAAAATGTGGTACACACTAAGGGGAGTATCGCACACACTGGAGGTGGATCCCTTCTTAATAAAAATCCATGGGATGCCCATGCGGGGTCTAGTCACGATGACCTCCTCTCTTCTAGACTTTCGTATAAAAGAGGGCCACCGCAGCTTGTCCTGAGCAGGGGTCGAAACCCACTGCTTGTGCCAGGTGCATAAGACCCCATGCTAAGCATAACCCTTCAAATCTAAAAACATGACACCCAAACTCGCAACAGGAGGGAGATGGACCGCCTCCTTGATTGCCTGGTCCTGCCCAGGAATCCAGCAGTAGAAGATGAGCGTTTGATAAATCAATTTTTAAAATTTGCTCGTGTATCATCTGCACGAGTGGATTCCAGGAATACAAAGTGGAGACTACCAACAAAACACTCATGGAATCCGTGCAGATTAGAACAGAATGGTGACAGTTATGATATAAAAAAAAACGATTTAAAAACAGCGTACAATTCAGCCATAAAAAAACTGGATTAACAAGGTAAGCTAATAAAAACAAATTAGTAAAAAGACTGTAACAATGAACAAGATATAATACTAAGCACTGTCAAATGAACTGCAGTGATTCGATGGAAGAATGTGTACTGCAGAAGTGAAGTACAAATAGTTCATCACCGGAGGGCACTGAACGCACCACATAAAATGTGAACAAGCACCCCTTTCAGTTGTGAATGATCAGTCAGTGTGTGTGGTGTTGTAAATAAATTTATATAATAATAGTTGTGTAGGCAAGAGGACCCTTTTAAATTAAAATATATCTAGATATCAAAGATATCAGAATATGAACATGTGTTTGAGAACAGATTAACACCCAAACAAAGCTCTTCTACTGTCAAAATTAGTCGTAGAAAACTTTATAAAAAAATCATAATTTGGACCTACAATAAATAATATATGTACAATACAAATAAAAACCACAAAGTTTTTAACATATCGCTCGGTGTTTATTTATTAGCTGAATGTATAAAAAATAACATAAATTTTGGAAAAAGTAAATTACATTGCTGTTTCAGATATTAAACTGATTATGAATAGACACAGAACTGGCGCCCAAAAAAGAAAAGATAAAGAGAGAAAAAGCAAGAAATTTAGAAGACATGAAGAATAAACACATTATACTTTTAAATTATTTTGAGAAAAGGCAAGAGATTGATGAGAATATTACTGGTTTTGAGAAGTCTGAAAATTCTGAATTTCCACAAGTTGATATAAATAAAATGTATGAAACGTTTTGTTCAAGTTTCACCGCAACTAATACACAGGCCTCTTGTGAGATTGACACTTGTAACACAGGTTGTACACTGGATATTAAATCTGATCCATATATTATGGAGTTTGATGTGTATCAGATAAACACGTTTAACACTAGAGATCCAAGTGAATGGCCTCAAAATGATAACTGACTGTGAACAACAACTTATTGTCAAATTTGGTCTAATTAATTATATAAAACAGCAATAAATGGCTAGGAAACTGCCTGTTGATAGTGAAGGTCACCCATTTCCTAATTATATACTTTACACAAGTACACTAAATGGACGTGAAAAGTCACCAAGAGATTGGCTAGTATCAAGTTTGAAGATTAATGCATTGTATTGTGCTATGTGTCGGCTCTTTTTATCGGGTTCGCAGACCAAACATCAATCTAGCTCCCTTACCACAACAGAGTGATATAATCCAATCAGATATACTTGGCAGAAGCTGTATAGAAGACTTCCACAACAAGAGACAGTCTTTAGCACAAGTAGTGTTATTTGCAGTGGTGAGCAATTGAACATTCTGTTATAGGTGATAGTAGAGCAATTGAACATTCTGTTATAGGTGATAGTAGAGCAATTGAACATTCTGTTATAGGTGATAGTAGAGCAATTGAACATTCTGTTATAGGTGATAGTAGAGCAATTGAACATTCTGTTATAGGTGATAGTAGAGCAATTGAACATTCTGTTATAGGTGATAGTAGAGCAATTGAACATTCTGTTATAGGTGATAGTAGAGCAATTGAACATTCTGTTATAGGTGATAGTAGAGCAATTGAACATTCTGTTATAGGTGATAGTAGAGCAATTGAACATTCTGTTATAGGTGATAGTAGAGCAATTGAACATTCTGTTATAGGTGATAGTAGAGCAATTGAACATTCTGTTATAGGTGATAGTAGAGCAATTGACAGCAAACTGCAAAAACAGTTGTTATTTGAAAAAGAGAAATTGGTTTGCTTGCTTAAACGATTTCTTGACGTGACCATTCATTTAGGCTTGTGTGGGCTGGCTTTTTGCGAACAGACATGAAATTAGAGATATACACAATCAAAACTTTCTTGGTGTTCTTGAATTGCTTTCTCACTATGGTCGGCATTACACTATAAAAGTTATTTGACAAAGATCTTTTATAAAAAGAAGTTGGACGCTAAATGTGAGAGTGCAATAGCTCAACTTTATAAAAGAAGACTATTATAAAAGTTATCTTATCATAGTTAGCCTCTTCATCCTATATTTTTATAAAATATTTCGTGCAGTTGTTCATGATGGTGGACAACAGGTGGTCTGTGGTGGCAATGAAGCTGTTAATTTCTGAATATCAAAGGTATAACATGCTATATGACATTCGTCATCATGATTATAAAAATCAAAACAAACGCCAGGGAACGTATTAAACAATTGCTGGTGTTCTACAAGAAAACGGACACTCGTAAACGATTGAAGATGTGGAAAAAAAATGAATGGATTAAGAAGCCAGTTTCTTGTGAAAAAAACCTTTACTTTCTATGCTTTTCATACAGAACAAATACAGGCCATCCTTGTTATACGCAGGGATTACGTTCTTGACCCTACTATGTATAACGAGTCATATATATAAAATTAAATAATTATAAATAAGATAATGTAAAAGGTACATGTTTAAATAGGTTTTTAACAAGAAATTCAAAGAATATACAATTATTATTATGTATTGTTTTCATATAATTACAACCACAAATATCAGTTGAAATGTTGAAAACTGAAAACTTGTTTGAGAAATAAACAGGTAGAGAGGGAGGCGCCTAGTTGTTTTTCGAGAAAAGAGGGGGAGAACCTCTTTTAATCAATTCTGAGAACAGCGTACGCATTTCCTTTGTTCTTTTTCCAAAAACAAATTTTTCTTTGTTTTTCTTTTATAATATAAGAATACCTATTTAACAGCAACTTTAAAAAAAAATACATAGATAATAAAAAAAAAAAAAAAATATTTTCCAAAATGGAAGAGTAAAATAAAAATAGTTAACATCTATGTATTTAAATTTTATTTAATTAAGTTAATAATACAATACAGGAATTATAATGCTGCCAATAGAATTTGTTTGCAATATTCTAAATACACCCCTGTAATAAACAAATTTGTGTATTAGAAATTCAATTCCGTGCATAAATTGTGATTTTTTCCCCCTGTACTCTCAACTTACATCTAAACATTTTATTACGCATTATATTATTTAACATTATTTCAGTAAATAGTACAGAAAACAAAAATGTGAAAGAAACGGACAAATGTCCCAAATTTTTCTAGAAGTATAGATTAAATGCTCTGTTGTAAATAAATTTAGCTATTATTTTTACAGATTTTGAACAGTATAAAAAGTGGAGTTGACAGAGACGATACCTACAAACCTACTGTTTACTGGTACAGCATGCTACACCTTTTGGAAATTTCAACAACACCAGACGAATCTATATCGAACTTAGATGAGCCTAGCTGTTTCCATCAGGCCAAGCATACTGAGCATACTACTGAAGCAGTGGTAAATTTTTCAATCTAGACTTGTTGAAAATACAGTTTTTCACATTAGTAGAATGTGGATATATCTAGACCCTTTCGTTCATATGAGATAAACAAAAACCCCAGTAACCCAATGTTTAGAACATGAGAGGTAGTGGACAGGTTGGGAGGAGTGTTGAAATAAGAGATAATTACTTTGTATCTACTACTATCGTGTTCAGACAAAAAACAACAAAAGATTTATCAAAAGGATTTTGTAAAACCAAGTCAAAGAATATGGCAAAAACAAAGTTCTCTGAAGTAGGAGTTTCAAAACTCAAAAAGCAATCAAAAGCATCTTATCTTCTCTGATGGTATAAAAGATAAAATAAAAAGTCAAGTAAAAAAAGAGATGTGTGAAGCCATCAAATAAACTATAGCTGGGATTTATATTTAAATACATATTCTATTCCTCACTATTTAGATACTCAGAAAATATAAATGTCAATGAATTACCATATTTGGTTTATTATATTTCATTTTCCATATTTTGACATTTTTTACATATTTTACACGATGTTACATTAAACTACATATGTTGTGATTATATACTTTGTGTACTGACTAAAAGTTTGTTGAATCTTTAAACACGGTTTGGTTGAATACTAAAGCCAAAAGAAATGTGCCAACAAATGATTGAAAAAGGTAAAATACAATTTAAGTGGTCAAGGGTTTTTCCACTAATTAGACTCCAATCAAATTATATTTTAAAATTCCCTGCCATTTCCTTGAAATGAACTTTTTTTCCCAGACACGGTTTATAGATGTTAGCCAACAGAACTACAAATGATGTTGCAAATTTGCTAGATGACACTGCAGTGACTCAAAACAGATTGCCTAGAGTAATGTGTATGTGTACATGGAAATTCAAACATTTGCACAATACAAATAAACAGTTACATACTTATCATGAAACAAATGAGAGTACATGGGGTAGAGAGATCGTAACCCTATTTGGATCAGAGGTTGCCTAACAGGTACATGGAGTAGAGAGATTGTAACCCTATTTGGATCACAGGTTGCCTAACAGGTACATGAAGTAGAGAGATCGTAACCCTATTTGGATCACAGGTTGCCTAACAGGTACATGGAGTAGAGAGATCGTAACCCTAATTGGATCACAGGTTGCCTAACAGGTACATGGAGTAGAGAGATTGTAACCCTATTTGGATCACAGGTTGCCTAACAGGTACATGGAGTAGAGAGATCGTAACCCTATTTGGATCACAGGTTGCCTAACAGGTGCTAGTACATGGAGTAGAGAGATCGTAACCCTATTTGGATCACAGGTTGCCTAACAGATGAGAGTACATGGAGTAGAGAGATCGTAACCCTATTTGGATCACAGGTTGCCTAACAGGTGCTAGTACATGGAGTAGAGAGATCGTAACCCTATTTGGATCACAGGTTGCCTAACAGATGAGAGTACATGGAGTAGAGAGATCGTAACCCTATTTGGATCACAGGTTGCCTAACAGATGAGAGTACATGGAGTAGAGAGATCGTAACCCTATTTGGATCACAGGTTGCCTAACAAGTGCTAGTACATGGAGTAGAGAGATTGTAACCCTATTTGGATCACAGGTTGCCTAGCAGGTGCTAGTACATGGAGTAGAGAGATTGTAACCCTATTTGGATCACAGGTTGCCTAGCAGGTGCTAGTACATGGAGTAGAGAGATTGTAACCCTATTTGGATCACAGGTTGCCTAGCAGGTGCTAGTACATGGAGTAGAGAGATCGTAACCTTATTTGGATCACATGTTGCCTAACAGATGCTAGTATATGGAGTAGAGAGATCGTAACCCTATTTGGATCACAGGTTGCCTAACAGATGCTAGTACATGGAGTAGTAAAAATCATTATTCTAGTTGGATCACCGCTATCTGTAACTTGTCATATTATAAGATGATGTTTATGCATTTGCGCATTTACAATTTGTGACATTTTATAGGTTTATGTCCTTGCAGTTACCATTTGTGTAACTTTATATCAAAGTGTCCCAAACAATTGATTTTTAGGCCTACTCTAGAGTAAGAGTAATGTTTGTAAATACTAGTATTTGTATTACTAGTTATTTTCCAAACTCATCAGGAGTATTCTGTTTTAAGTTGTTTCTCATTCATTTGTTTTATCTTTTCAAACTACTTTCTAATATTTGGTTTATTTTCCAGGAAATAAAAAATACTCACTAATTCATCTAATTCTTCTTTGATTGGAGGAAATGGCAGTAGTAATGGTTGACTTCTTTGTTGCTGGTAACACTGCAAGCCTTCCTTAGATTCTGACTTTATTGGGAGGTCAAATTCAGTCTGAAATTAAATTAAACATATACATTAATATGGAATAGTTATGTGTAAAACCATCCTACCTTTCAACTTGTCTCTTGAATTATCTCTAGGAATTTATGTATGTTTGGTCAACAAAATAATGGGATCAATTTATACTTTGAGAAGGCATGACCTAGGCAATGGTGGATTTATATAATATAAGTTGAATCAGAGCTTAAAGCATTTAGGTGCTCAATATTCATTAAATATACTATCAATTTATCCTTATCGGTTTTTTAATCAAGAATTAATCTATAAATATTATGATCATTGTTACATAAGGAATGTTGGAGATGAAAGACTATGCTTCACCTCATTACACATTTGTTATGTTTTATGATCTATGCAATTGCCGAGAGTTTTGTTTTCCTCTCTTTGTCTTGAAAGAAAAACAAAACCTGTCAACACTTTGATGTTTAACTCATTTGTTATAAGATAATGATACAAAATCATTTTAAAACTTAATGGCATCAACAGCATATGAACCCAGATATGTGATAAATGTGGGTTAAATAAGCTTACCATTTTATTCATGTGAGTGTAAAATATTATATAGTGTCACATCTATAGTGTAAGAACAAAATTTAACATGACTGAAACTGTTGACAAAATGTCTGTTACTTAACTCAACGGTTTAGGTTATCAGCTCTGAAAATTCAAGATGCAAATAATCTTGATGTGTGATGATTTATGGAGAAATGTAAATCTGCTAAAACCAGAGTAAATAGAGCTAGTAGGACTTGCAGAATGAAACTAACAGGAACATAAGGCTATGGCTATGATCAGCCTCGTCAAGGAAGAAAGCCGACTAATACACCTGATCACGCTGGCATCCTCACGTGAAATGTGGCAAAAACTTCAGACACTCCTTGAACGTTCTTCCATGTGCAGTAAGATCTAGTTATTATGTAAATTGTATTCTATACTATTTACGTTAGGAACAATGATGGAACATGTGTTAATCATGCTAGAAATCGTTATTAAGTTATGTGGATTAGGCAAAGAACTTTCTGATGAAGATGTTGCAGCACTATTATGTAGTTTGCCCGACACATACAGAACAGTAATCACAGCATTAGAAGGACGTTCTGAAGACTATTTCACTGTGGATTACATTGGAGGTAAACTCACTGACTAGTATAGCCAATGTATCTAAACATAAGAGAGAATGAAAGCAACAGATCAAGGCAAGACTGGGAAAACCAATGAAAGGTTATGTAACTTTTGCAAGAAGAAGAGGCATGCCAAGAGTAAGGGTTGAAATTTAGAGAGACACTTGTCTTCCTCGAATACAAAGACAAAGAAAAGAGAAACAGGCAGCAAGCAGCAATGAAAGTCATTATCTTTTCAACATGCATCAGTGCCTCGTTAATATGCGTGCAGACAAAAAAGGAAAAAGCTATTATTCATGGTATATTAACTCTGGAGATATGTATCACATGACAAGTGAGGAATTGTTTTCCTATGAGATACAGCCGACTAAAGATAATGTTTATCTTGCCAATGATATAAGTGTACCAGCCAAAGGCATTGGTGATGGCGTATTGAGATGTATAATGCCAACAAACACCATTGAATGTATCACAGTAACTAACATACTGTATGTCCCAACACTGGAAAGTGGTCTTCTATGTGAGTTGTATGGCGAAAAAATGTTTCAAAGTGATGTTCGAGAACAAATTATGTTATCATCAGCAAAGGAAATAGCATTGTCATCACAGCTACATTAGAAGGAAAACTTTCCAAATTAAAGTGCAACAATGAATGTGCAAACCTGGCTTAAAATTTAAATAAACGTGACCCTGCTATTCTATGGTATAGAGGAATAGTTGAAGTAGTACTTCTAAAGGTAAGTAAGGTATCATCCATCAGTTCATGATCCCATAAACATCTCAGCTAAATGAAGTGGAAGAAAGGAAGAATCGTTCATTTGCACCTGTCGTGAAGCATGAAACTGCCTGTGTACTACTTGTTCTTTGCGCACATCAAAGGATTAAAGTGAGACACTTTGATGTGAAATCTGCCTTCCTTAACGGCGACTTAAAGGAGAACCTGTACATGAAGCAACCACCAGGTTGCTGAATCATAGCATATATGGCCTGAAGAAATCTGCACGTGCTTGGAACAAGACAGCAAATACAGCACTGCTGAATCAAGGATTCATATGAGGTATATTCTCCACACAAGAAGAAAAGAAGATGAAACTACATAATAGATTTTGCTTTGTGTGGATGATCTGTTGGTAGCTAGTAAATATGACAGTCTTATAGATAAAATAAGAAGACTTCTTAATGAAGATTTCAAAATTTGGGATTTGGAAATGTATCTTACCACCTGGGTATTCAAATAAAAAGAAGAGGATGGTATATTTCTTCTCCACCGGTGAGCAAAGATTGAGAATATTGTCAATAAGTATAACATGACAAGTGCCAAACCGGTTGGCATGCTGATGGAAACTCCATACCCATCCAGTGTTAAAGAACAAAGTACTACCGTACGCAACAACTCATTGCATAGACAAGCAATCGGATCACTCCTTAACATTACCACAGTAACCAGACCAGATGATATTGTTGGAATGTTGTGCTGTAATGTAAGTCAACCTATTGAACGGTACTGGAAAGATGTTAAACATGCCATGTGTCACCTATCCAACATGTGATGCTAAACTCTGTCTATCAGCACAGTATGAGCCAGTACTGAGGTGTTACGTTTGTGCAGACAGAGGAGGAGATGAGAAAGACCCTAAGTTTACTAGTGGATATATCTTCCTTCTGGGAAATGGGACAGTGGCAGAGTTAAGCCAGCAACAGTTGCCATTTCATCAACTCAAGATGAGCATATGTGAGTCAAGAACTCATTTGGCTGCGCCAAATGCGGTTAGACATGGGGAGTCAATGACAACTGCCCCAACATTGTAAGAAAACAATTAAAGTTGCAATGGAATGATTAAATCAGACAGATCCAGTTATTTTACAAAGCACATAGACGTCAACTATAATCTTAAACGTGATTTACGCGAACAAAGCATAAATGATGTGAAATATTGTCTAACAAATGTCATGACAGCTGATATGATGACTAAACCACTTCCAAAAAACACATTAAGGAGTTTTGCGAGTGCTGCAAATGTACTGTTTATGTAATATTGTTCAGCAAGAAAGGGTGTTACAGATGAAGGGTTGTTTTCTCTGTGTCTTGAAGGAAAAACAAAACTTGTCAACACATTGATTTTTTAGTTTGTTAGTTTTAATATATTGATAAAACTTATTTTAAAAAATCACTGATGTCAACACTTATTACTACAATAATGGTTCTTATATAAGGGATTTAATACAATTGTTTAATAATAATAGTAATGTTTGGTTGTACAGATTTTGGTTTAAATCAACACATTGTGGTCATAGCTGTAATATAATTCAAACTTAATATTGAGCACAAGTGGAGACCTGAACAATTCAGGTGTAATTGATAATGCTGGGACAATTCGGCAAGTAATTTGAAACTTTTTCCCAACTGTGTGAGTTGTTCAATGTGTGTACAATTTGGAATGTTCCTAATGACTGAAAAAATGCTTTGTGCAAAGCCTAAGGCAGTAAGAATGATAGGGCAATTAGTTTGTTGAGTGTTCAAGGTAAATTTTTTGGGAGTATTAATTGAGAGTATGGGAAAAACTCTGGACAAGATTTGGGGTGTGCAATGTAGTTTCATGCTAGGTTGTGGTTATATGGGCCAGATATTTGAATTGTAACAAGTGATTGAGAAATATGTGATGGTAAAGAAGAGAGTTTATTGTGCATTGGTTGGGTTGGAGAATGCGTACGATCGAATTAATAATAACTCGTATATTATAAAATATTCTGAGAGAATATGGTATGGATGCATGGTTAGAAATGTAATTATGGTGGTGTAGAATGGGATTAAAGCATAAGTTAAGGCAGATGCAAATGGTTTGACATTGAACTGGGTGTTAAGATAAGATTATATTATGTCTACATGGTTGTTTAATGTATTCATGAATAAGTGTATGAGGTATGCTTGGAAGAAAGCTTTTGGTGTGAAAATGAATGAGAATGTGAGAGTGCTGCTGTATTCAGATAATACTCTATTAATGGCTGATAATGAAAGTGACTTCCCGAGTGAATTAAATCGTTTGAATGTGGTGAAAGGCAGATTGGATATTTGTTTAGTTTCTCCAAAACTAAGGTAATAGTTTTTTTTATAAAGAAGAAGCAGGATATGATTGTCAGCTTAGTATTAATGGAAAACTATTAGAACAAGTGAATGATTTTGTGTATATGGGCAGAATATTTTGTAAAAATGGTGGGTTAGATGTGAAATTGATAGTTGGATGTATGTGGAATATTGCAAATAATGAGGTAGTATTGAAAGAGGCAAAGATGGCAGTATACAAAAGTGTGTTAACACTAACATTGTTTTATAGATGTGAAGCTGTGGTTTATCAGAAGAAACACAAGAGCTAGGTCAATGCGGTTGGATGAGATAGCTAAGAAATGTATGCGGAAAAGCTCGTATGGACAGAGTCAGTAATGAATGGGTGCTGAAGGAGTGTGGTTTGGAAGGGAATCTAATAGGTTAATGTGTAAAAAGAGTCTTACGCTGGTTTGGGCATATTGAAAGGATGTGTGTATTGATTGACAAAGCAAATATATGATGGAAGAGCGTGTGGATCAAAAGGAAGTATAAGGAATAATAAGACGTATTTAAATGTTATAGACAAATATATATTAAAAGGAAAGATTTTAAGAGTTTTAAGAATAAAAGAGCATGTTTGACTCAGTGAATGGATATTGTTGAAGCGAGGGGAGTATGAGAGGTTAGGAAAATGTGGATAAAGTATGGCACATAATTATTGTTTATTTAGCTATAAGTGCAGTTTAGTGCCTACCTCATAAGGGAACATTGTGTGTGTGTATTTATAAAGAGGCACCTCGTTTTTAATAGTGAGCATACACTCTCTGCCCCAAATTATCTATTTTGTATCATGGCCATCAATAATTTTTCATGTTTTAGACATTATTCGAAAACTAATCATTCTGTTGTTGTTGTTCAATGAGAGTGCTCAAATGATCTATATAACAAATTGAGTGATACACCTGCTAAAAAAAACTACAGGTGTAAACACTACATTAAAATACACAACAAACATTTTAAAATATAGCATGTTTAAAGGACAAGACAAATATGTTTAAAAAAGACAAGACAAACATTTTAAATATATTACGTTAAAAAAGCATATTAAAATATAATACGTTAAAAGAATGATGAAAATATTAAAGTATAATAAAAGTGTTAACACTAATCTCATTATGAGATAATTACCAAATGAGTCGCTCTATAAAAGCGATTCAAATGGATTTTAAAAGATTTGTCTGGCATATAAAACGGAGTGGAAAAATGACTTCATCTCGTAATAAAAAACATTAGTCACGTTTAAACTTAACCAGGCAAATAAGGGCAAACTTGTGTGGTACACACTAAGGGAGCATCGCAAAGCTCACACACTGGGGGTGGTTTCCCTCTTAATAAAAACCCATGGGTCAATAAGTATGTCTGACGAGGAGTTTTGTCACGTGATCTCTAATTTTCTAGATTTTTGTTAGAAAAGGATCATCACGACACACCATCCCTGCTCGTTCTGAGCAGGGATCGAAACCCACTGCTCATGCCAAGTGCGTAACATGCCTAACATAACCCTACAGATCTAAAAACATGACACCCAAACTGGCCTCAAGATGGAGATGGACTGCCTCCTTGGCTGCTTGATACACCACCTCATTTCCTGAAAGGCCAGCATGACCAGGAATACAGCAGAAGGGGAGCCGCCGGTTTGATAAAGCAATTTTTTAAATTTGCTTGTTTATCATCTGCACGTGGAGATTCCAGGACTAGAGAGTGGACAATGCCAACAGAGCACTCATGGAATCCATGCAGATGAGAACAGAATGGTGACAGTTATGATATACTAAACACGATTAAAAATGGCGTATAATTCAGCTTTAAAACATTGAAATCTAAAGGTAAACTGAATTTAAAATTGGATTATTCCACAGCAAAAGCACATCCCACTGAAACTTCAGATTTTGAGCTATCAGTGTAGATGCTGTTAAATCCCTGAAAGCGAGTGGAGAGGAGCTCATTAAAGGTCCTCTCATATATAACATGTGGAGTGGTCGATTTAGGAAACCTGGCAAGATCAAAATGGTAATGAGGCAGACATATCTTCCAGGGAGAAACTCGACCTGGAGTTGTGGAGATAGTCTTTGGTAGGACTATCCCATACTGTCAACACCGATAGCAACTGGATCCCACAACTACGCCATTTGGTTTCATACAATACTGGATTGGGGAGATGGAACACAGGCCGGTAAGCAACATGCCTTGGCATGCAATGAAGTTTCGACTCGTAAGATGCCAGAAGATAGGACCGCTGGTAAGAGAGAGTGGGCTCACTGGCGTCAGCACAGATGCTGACGAATGGACTGGTACGAAAAGAACCTGTAGCCAGTCAAATGCCAGCATGGTGGACACTATCTAGCATCTTTAGCGCCGAAGGTCATGCTCAACCACAAACAAAACTGCTGTAGTCAAATTTTGATCTCACCAAGGTCTTATAGAGGCGCATCAAGGTTTAACATCAGCATCCCAAGAGCAACCAATAGCTAATTTAAGCAGAATGAGTGCTTTTACACACCTCGCTTTAAGGTATTTGATGTAGGGGGCAGGAAGCTGTGTAAAGAGGGCTTCTAGGCTCCTCTTTGAAAAACATTCACCTGGTTGGAGGCAAATGCAACATACTGTCACTTGCATAGCCATTGTGATTCAGATAATGATCACTTGGATATCAGATGTAAAATTAATATTTTTATGGTAAATATTGCTTCGTACGAGTATAGCCACACCTATGCTTGCCTGATCAAAGTATGACTTGTCGTAACCATGAAGCATCGGGTTGTCAGTAGGGTGGAGGTGGGTTTCCTGCAAACCTAAAACGAAAGGATGCAGGAGAAAAATAATTTAATTTCTTCTACATGAGCATAGGTACCCCTACCATTCCACTGTAGTAGCAACATTTAGTCAAATAAAATAATATTTTAATCGGCATAATCCATAACAATATCCCTTAAAAACATAAATTGGTTTAGGAACTTTTTAGTTCCCTTTGCCTTTTCAAGTCTCTCCCGGATTTCTCGCTTCAGGAAAGACTTTTGTTTATCCAAAAGACACTGGGACATTGGCTCCTTACGCGAAGACTTTGGCACCTTTTTATTTATGTCGGCCGCACCTCTCTGGGCCTTATGCATAGCACCAGATGGATGCACCTTTGAGGTCTCACCTTCCTCGCCACCCACCCTTACCTTTGAAGTCCCAGAAGAGTGCAGGTGGCCCAATAGTAGCCCCAGTTAATTTCAATTCCAAAGTGGGTTCGGGAGGGTTCCCCGAAGAGGGCTCTTGGGGTGTTCGAGGAGGACTTGGGGGCGGGGGGGGGGGGGCTGAGGAGGACTAGTATGGAGGGGGGAGGGTTGCCTGAGGAGGACTCAGGGCGGTTCCCCGATGAAGATTTTTCGAGGGGATTGGTGGTAGAGAGGACCTTTGGGTTGTTGTTTCCTATTGTACAAATTGAGGTTTTGGTGCCAATGGAGTTATTAATGTCTCGAGTAGAGGCTTGTGGCACTGGTCAAGAGGACGTCTTAGAAAAATTAACTGCACAATGGCAGTTGGGACAGTTTATTTTCTGACTAACAATTTGGCTATTAGAGGTTTGAAATACTGGAGCCTGACTGGATACATATTCCTTGTGTGCCTGGCCATAAGAGATCTTCTTTACAGTTTGAATCTCCAGGACTTTTTTTTCTACCTTTCATTTCAGACAGGCCTAAGACCAGGAAGAGTTTGGACCCTTTCAGTTAACGCAGAACTTAGGCCCCTTACATGGTGTATCGTGAGCCTCCTGTCCGCAAATTGCAAAGGTTGGCTTACCATGGCATTGAAGCTTTGTATGCCCAAATTCCTGGAACTGAAAACACCGCCAAGGTTTAGGAACATATGGCCAGACCCTGAACACGTGTAAACCTGCTCAGACCTCCTTTAAAAAGGTAGGAGTCACAAATGTGAGGATATATGTATCCCATCTTTTTCTTATGTCCATTCTTTTTGGTGAAAATAGGGTCAACATCGGTGACGTGCTCTGGGGAAAGCTCCTCACAGATATCATAGCAAGTGACCACTCCCTTGCAAACATTGAGGAACCCGTGAGGCTCCACCTTCACTGGTATACGAGACGTATTGCTCAACGGTATTTCAGTAAATGCCAAAATGTTAAGAGGACTGGATGTCAGTCGCAGTCTGAATAATATCGTGCCATCATGCCATTTCCTTATCCAGACATCCGATTTTTATGTACCATTTATCGTTCTTTCGAGGATAAATGTGTTGACATGCTTGAGATTCTCATTTTCCTCTACTCAAGACATTACCAGGAAGTGGAGCTGGGGCCTCACCATTTCCTGGATTTTTCTATATTAGGGCTGGACGGCTTTACCAGTTTCCGCCACTTTTCATTAATATGGCCATGAGAGGGGCCAAGTAGTGAGTTGCCAGCAAGGTTTGGCAGAGCGGTGCCAGCGGACAGTAAAGTGACAGCTATGACAAAGGTTTTGACCATGCCTCATATTGGGGTCAACCTGCACAATACTCGGATCGTCGACCCAAGGTGATCCAAGTTGGTTCTACCACATGTGGCCCTGTTAATTCTCCCGACAGTGAGTCGCACACAACACTAGACTTGACAATCTGTGCATGGAGCAGCGCCCGGAGAAAGGTCATTGCAGCAAGTGGATACAGTAAAGTACCAATTTTACGACCGGACCCTCATGAACGCAACCGGTCTTTTCTCAAGGTAGGGTACCCGGTTGTCATCCCTAAGGCCCTTCTACCAAGATATTACAACCTGAGCACTTTCATAACAGGGCTCCAGTGCAGTGGCATCCAATAATTGTCTGAGCAAAGCCATGTGAGATGCCAAGGTCATCAACGGGGGAGCTTAAGGTAGAGAAAAGAAGGAAGGAGAGAGAAAGCACAGGAGAGAGAGAGGGGGGGGGGGGCAAGGAAGTAGAAAAGGAGGTCAAAGTAAAGGTATGGACATGGTGTCTACTAAACTTAACCAATGAAATTCCTGACTTTTTCCCTGATTTCCTATGATCATTTCTTAAAATTCCCGACTCAAAAGTATGTCACACCATTCTTTCTATCCTCCTCCACAGTTTTTGTTGATCTTTTTTTTTATGAATATTAATAAGATTTAAAATACAAATAAACAGTTTTTTATTTGTATCAACATAGTCTATTAGGAATTAGTAAAGTTATAAAAAATATTACACAGCTACAAACAGAAAAATACAGTTTGAACCACATAGTAATTTACTAATTTAATAATTATTATATTTATATTTTCAGTAAAACAACATTTTCCTCAATATTTTTTGTAATTTACCAAATTCCCGACTTTTTCCTGACCATTTCAAATTCCCGGCTTGTTCCAGTTTTCCCTGATTTTCTCGGATGGTAGACACCCTGTATGGGGTAGCTTTGTCCTGCACGAGGTACGTCCTGCACAGAAGCCTCTCCTTTAAGTTGCCTCTTACGACCAGCAAGGGTTACTGCGGGACTATTCTAAGCCCTGTCTTGCAGTGGTCAATATTTGTATTATTATTTTACTTTTGTGTGACCAAGGTTTTGATACTTATAATGTTAGTCCAATGATTTAATAAGTAGATATTATTATGTTATGAAGGAAACACATATTTTTCTAGTGCTAGTTCACAAAGGTTTACCAGCAGTACATATAAATTTATTCTGAAGCAATTGTCTACCTCAATTTCCAACTTAATTTCTTGATGGAGATATTCCAATTCCTCTGGTTCAATCTTCACAGGAATTACCCTTTCACTCATTATGTGATGATTTTCCAAGTCCTCCATTCTGTGATTATGTAGATAACAAATTGGTACTACACAAGATCGGCTGAAAGACATACACATTAGTAATGAATACATACACCTCACAGAGATAGTTTTACTTTATTCACGTATCTATGTTGTGATACAACCCTTCAGGCTTCAACATCAAACAAAATAAATAGATAATAGTCAAAGATACAGGATGGGAAGAAAGTTTTGACACATTTCAAAACTATATTTAAATTAGTTTAATCATTAACAGCTATAAATTAAACATAAAGCAACAAAAGGTTTATGTGCATAACTTGAACAAATAATATTATGCAGTGATAAAAAAGTTTTCTATATAACCTTGAATTTTTTTTTTCATCAACAGGTCTTACAACCTGATCAGTACTAACTAGCAAACCCACACGGCGCTGCCCGTGACCCACTGTAATACAAGAATTATAAAGCCTCCCCCCCCTCCCACCCACTGTGTACGAGTTCATATTGAAACGTTATCTCTGAAACATAATTCTAAGCCAGGTTAAAAATATTTGCTTCAAAGATTTGTTAAAAAATATCCTAATTAAAAAGCTAATAAAAAATTTAAAAATCCGACTTCATGTGCATTCAGACCCCCTTCTGTCCGCCTATTTTAAAAATATCAGATCTCTGCGTGCCGTATATTTGGCTGGGCATCACACACAAACAAACAAAACCACTGACAGACAAACACTTCCTTTTATCATTAGTTATAGATTATGCTAATGTGTAAGGGATGTGGAAAATTACATTTAGATGAAGTGTATCAACATTTTCAAAAAGAGTGGAAAACCATTTAAGAAAACTATTTCCAGTACACCCGAATGAGATTCAAACCCCAATATCCCTGTCATCTGCAGTCCAGTCTACTGTGAGTGGCCATCGAAATGGGTTATTCTTGGATTGTTTATTTTTAAAAAACAATGTTCATATGATGGCTACTGTTACGTGCAATACTTTGTAGTATACATCCCTCAAAACATGACATAATTTTACACCTTACATTGCAGTTTAGGGGCCTGGCCGGTTTCCAGCATGTGGAGGTGACAATCATATGTTATTGTTAAAACCTTGTGATGTTCGTCTTCAAACAAGCTAGGCCCCAAAATGCCGAAAGAGGCCAGTCCTCAAAACTTTGACATTTTTTAAGAGTGAAGGGAAGTTGGTTGCATTTTCATGGGATTCCTGGTGCCCAATAGCGATAATTTTGTTTGGTCAAAGAGCTGAAAATATGAAATTGGGATCTTTATAACATAATCATTTGGCCCAGTGTTAAAACCACCCTCCTTAAGCTGCATATAAGCCTTAAATATTGTTGGTGGTTTTCTTTGACTCGTTCAGACAATTCCTGCATGACAAATATCTTGTAGGGATGGAAATGTTCCTTCCCCAGCAGCAGTTGCACACTCTTCCGAGTGATGTTGAGTGCCTCAGAATTTCGTCTCAATGTTGACCCTGAGAGAGACATGTAACAACCAACCAGTCTTATATACAGTCCACTTCAGAATGTATCAACACTTTATGCCCGATAATAAAGGAACCATGTTACAATGCTGAATCCTTACAGTGTTTCTTTTAATATTTAGTGTCATCCATAAGCCACACATGACGCTCTTTTCTTACCTTTCCATCCCCCCCTCCCACCATGTAGACATTTAGCCTACAGTCTCCCTCCCTCCGTTTTTCAAACTTGGGCTATCTAACTTTTCTCACCAAGAGTGAATGAGATTAATTCATAGAGAAGTTTTGTGATACTAAAAGAGGGATTCAGATTTAATACTTTTTAAAATCGATTTTTAATCCTGATTATAAATTATTTCAAAGAGTATTATTATTTATGGATAGCTACACATACAGATAAGATACGTATAGAAATACAGACGTTGAGCTCAGATTCCTCAGGTTCACGAGGAAAAACCTCTGCTATTTCTGCATGGCACTACTATGTGCCGACTATGATGGCCCCTATCTATAGTGGCGTTACATGGTGATGTTTAAGTGTCCACATATGCTGGGGGGAGACATCTTTCTTAATATTGTGCACTTTTTTATTGTCATATTATCACCATATTT
>JBCFYV010001757.1:0-45432 GCA_039000515.1 Timema cristinae
AAAATAGTGACGATTGCCAATTTGCGCTGCAAACTTTGATGGATATAACTCCTGATATTTCACTATATCATTTGTCAGACACGATTTTACCTCGATAAATTGTAATGAAATACTATCTCCACGTGATGCGTTATGGATGACTGGAAATTTTAATGGATTGGAAAATATACAAAGATGGCAAGGGTTCATGGAAAAAAATCGTTTGATCAATCGAGAACACTATTTTACCGTTCATAATTGCTCCCCCAAGTGACTATGGCAGTATATATACATCTATAATGATGGCGTTCAGAGAATAAAAAACATCAAATTGACCAACCTCATTATGTGTGAAGACTGTGGATGTAGTGCTTTCGTTTTATCCAGATTCTGAGTTAAGTAATGTCGCTATAAGACTTGGAGGGTTCTATTTAATAACGTCATTTTTAGGTTTCACAGGACATGAGTGGCCTGAGAGATATATTGGGTGTCTTTTTAGCACCAGAATCTGTTGAGCACATTTTAACGGGACATGTATTCTCTTACCATTTGAGCACACTAATTAGTACTATTATTTTACTGATGAAGAACATGATGTCGAGAATGAAACATTTAGGGTATTTCATGACATTACAAAAAAAAATGCAAAACTTGAAGATAAATTGTCACATAAAAATAGAACTAGAATTGAACTAAAATAAAAAAAAAACAGTCTAATTTTTAAGCTATCTAAACACTCTGTGTAAGTAATAATTAGATTTAAATATAAATAGTTATTAGGTAAACTTACAATATTTATACTTATAATTTAGGATTATTCTAGAAAGTGTGTAATAAAATGCGATAAAAAGTTACACCCCTAACTTTGGAAAATGAGTATTTAAGTTTATAATAAGGAATTCATAATAATAATCGAAAATTCATAAGCTATTTAAATAATGTGTAAAATAGAGATAAATAAGACATTCTTATGTATTTACATTTAATTTACACGAAAAATTAATTTTGTTCCATATAACCACTTTTATAATACTTTAATACTACTACAGTCTAGTCTGTGAGATCGTGTGGGTTCGGACGTGTCTGCTCGACTATGCGCGACCGGTCTACTCTGTGAGATCGTGTGGGTCGGACGTGTCTGCTCGACTATGCGCGACCTGTCTACTCTGTGAGATCGTGTGGGTCGGACGGGTCTGCTCGACTATGTGCGACCTGTCTACTCTGTGAGATCGTGTGGGTCGGACGAGTCTGCTCGACTATGCGCGACCTGTCTACTCTGTGAGATCGTGTGGGTCGGACTGTCTGCTCGACTATGCTGCGACCTGTCTACTCTGTGAGATCGTGTGGGTCGGACGTGTCTGCTCGACTATGCGCGACCTGTCTACTCTGTGAGATCGTGTGGGTCGGACGAGTCTGCTCGACTATGTGCGACCTGTCTACTCTGTGAGATCGTGTGGGTCGGACGAGTCTGCTCGACTATGTGGACCTGTCTACTCTGTGAGATCGTGTGGGTCGGACGAGTCTGCTCGACTATGTGTGACCTGTCTACTCTGTGAGATCGTGTGGGTCGGACGAGTCTGCTCGACTATGTGCGACCTGTCTACTCTGTAGAGCTTATACAGTCGAAAGCGTCAATTGACACAATTGTGAAAACTACTATCCTATGAGTGCTCCGGGCTATCTGAACCGACATACTGAAGAATGACAACAAAAAGACGAGAGTCATGTAAGTGCTCGTCGTGTAGATCTAGATCATTATCTCTCACAGACATTAAAATGGATGAAGACCTCAAGACATCAGTCCAAATGATGAGAGAGGAACAAAAGAAGTACCACGATAAACTAGAAAATAACATATCCAAGCTATCTGATTTCTATGATGATATGAGAAAGTTAATGAAAGAACTGTTAGACAATAATAGGAACTTAACAAAAAAAATATTATACCAGAAAACAACAAAAAGACAAGAAAATTCAAGATTTTGAAAAACGACTTAATCAAATTGAGCAATACGGAAGAATTGTTATCTTGGAAATTAATGGATTAGAAACGCGCACACTTGAAGATTTGTGTACAGTCATGGAAAACATTGCTAAATGTTGAGAAATGCCATATGAAAATAAATCATATTGAGTTATACCTCATAAGAGCCAAAAATACCACCGCCAGTGATTGTCCAATTTTCATCTAAAACTGTAAGGAATGCATGGCTAGAAAAAAGGATTCAAATAGTTACTAATAAAATGGTAATTGGAAACGGGTCAAAGAGGCGTATCTACAACAACGAGAACCTGATCCCGTTTAGCAAAAATCTAATGTGGCAAGTGAAATAAAATGCAGGGAAAATGACTATAAATAATATGTATGCATAAAAAATGGTAAGATCTACGTGCGCTAGAGGGATCAGCTCTAAGATAGAGGCAGAAAGTGACCTAATTAAAATTAATAACAAATGCGGCCCTTTAGTTTAAATTAGAATGTTCTTTGTTTTGTAATATACATTGCCAACCACTTGATAAATTGTTTGAATAAATATAAAATAATTGACCAATGACAATACGGATTCCAAAAAAAACAACAAAGGTACGGAAATATTTTTACACACTTTTACTAATGAACTGCTAGAGAAATCAAATGAAAACCAACACATAGCTATAGCATTTATAGACATATCGAAAGCATTTTGTAGGTTAGATACAGATACTTTACTAGAATCACTTTATAAAATTGGTATCAGAGGTAATATTTATGAATGGTTTAAAGATCACCTAACAAATAGGAAAAGAATAGTTAAAATAAATAATGTAGAAAGTGAAGAATTGGGTTTAAATATCGGAGCACCACAAGGCTTTATTCTTGGGCCAATACTATACAAGAACCATGTCAAGCTGTATAACTTACAGAACTGTGGTATATTTATGTATGCTGACAACACAATGCTGTATGTGGTGTACAACAGTGTAGATAAAGCTAAACAAATATTGCAGGAGGACAAAACTGGACTCACATTTCATTAATAATTAACATTAGAAAAACATAAACAATGCATATCAGACTTTCTTAGATTGTTTACATAATATGAAACCATGTAATTGTTTAACATCCACGCATGTTTAGACACATAATTATCTTGGGCTAATAATTGATTCTCATATGACATAATAAGTGGAAAACTAAGAGTGGGAATATATGTATATATATATATATATATATATATATATATATATATATATATATATAAAAGTATACAATACTAAAACAATATGTTAAATTTGATATTCTAAAAATAGTATATCATTCGCTAATCAAATAACATCTAGGCTTTGGTATTACTTTCTGGGGAAAGACAAGTGATCTATATTTAAATCAATTAAGAAATATTCAACTTAAAATTTCCTTTTGGGAATAGATAAAATATCAAGATGTTAAAATAGAAATAAAAAAATGGCTAATTGGCTCACAGACTTAATGAAATAATAATACTAGATTGACTAATATGACAAAATGTATAAGCTATGAAATGGACTCGAGACTGGTTTTCGAATATTAAATAAAATGTGAAATGTAATAGATTTAATGAACTAAATTAGGCATTAGATGTATTTTAGTTATAAGAATAGACTTAAAGTAATGACAAGCATATTGTGATTACCTGGGCCATGTTTAGTGATTAAAAATATGTAATCCCGATCCAATTTAAAAAAAACTGCTCCTACTATTACTGCTACCACTACTACTACCACCACAATCAGGGTTAATATATTTGGGTTTTTAATACATTCATTTAGCTATTTAAATATATAATTTAATTTGCATGAAAAAATCTGTAATTTTTATGAGATATTGAAAATTACCATAAAATGACAGTTTTGCCCCATCAAATTCAAAGCAGGTACCCTTTCACTCGGGACTCTTCAGTTTTCCGAAAAGTATGTTTAAACATGTCTACAAGTTTTTATTAACATTGCAATTAATTCCTTTTTCAAACTTAAATTTACTGTACTAATTATCGTTACCATAATATTACTTGTCATAATGCTAACCTCTATCTTTAATACTATTTTGATTTATCCATGCATTTAAAGTTGAAATATTTCCTATAATTTTTTGTTGTATTTGAAGTTGATATCCTACATTGATTATGAAATTGTTCAGAAAACGAATGAATATTATATTCAATAATACATTACATTACAATACTAACCATGTTTCAAGTGATTTAAGAAGCCAATCTAAATTAAAATAATTTTAGATGAGTTATTAAACGTAGAACTATCTGAGCAACCATCGTATTAAAAAAGATAATCAGATCCAAAACTATGTACAAGCTTACCTTGCATTTATTCCACTATGGTGAAGCTCATTGTGCAGACCGTCAATGTAAGACTACTTTTCAGAGTAAGCGGAGTGTTGTGTACATATGTTTGACCATATCTAGCCTGTTTGGTGCAACAGCCTTGTTTACTGAACGGCCAACCCTGGTTGTGAACACGGGAACATGTTGGAAATATGTACTTGCTTTACTTGGAGATAGACTTGTGAATTTATTGAAAAAACTTCTTCAGTTTACTCTCCCGTAGTTTGAACCCCAACCTCACAAACATCGGCAACTCATTTATCTTGTTGACTTTAAGGCACATTTGGACAAATATGAACTTTTAAAAATACAGTTTTGTGTTGCTTATTACATTTGTTTGACCTACAGCAATTGATTACCTAAATGCTTGTTATCACTTGGTAAGACTGTGCATAGATTGCCCCCCCCCCCCCCCCAGTATTAAACCTGACACTCATATACAAATAAACAGACATCATTTTCAAAAATATATCTTTTGCCATAAAATGTGAGGAGTGTCACTTACTCCTGCAACATAGGACGCCTCAGCTCCTTAGCTCCTCCGGAGGCCTCTTCTGCCTCCTCTAGGTCCTACTCCGGAGGGCCTCTTCTGCCTCCTCTAGGTCCTACTCCGGAGGGCCTCTTCTGCCTCCTCTAGGTCCTACTCCGGAGGGCCTTTTCTGCCTCCTCTAGGTCCTACGAATATACTTTCTTTATGTCGCAGGTGTAGATGACACAACTGATATTTTATCGGAATAAGGTAGATTTGGCAAAAATGCTTTTTATATATTTTTTATTTATGTAAAATCTAATCGGATGTGTTTGAACGAATAAGTTAATATTCCAAATTCGGCTCAAGTGTAAATCCAGGATGGATGAAAGGTTTATTTATGACCTTCAATGGCTGCCCGGTGCACCGCGTTATATATTTATCTCAAATTTAAAGAGAATGCACTGGCACGCGAATTAATGATTTGTAGAAAGTTTCAGCCTTCTATCTCGACAAATTTGAGGAGAGGGGAAGGTATTTAAAAGAAAGCTTACCTCCGTCCCCTGAGTGTATGTTTGGTCAAATGGGCAGTGAGGACTGAGGAGAAGGGTTGGTACACTAGCACTGGGCAGTGAGGACTGAGGAGAAGGGTTGGTACACTAGCACTGGGCACACACTTCTCGTTTATAATATTAGAACACATTGGAAAATATTGAGTGGGAGAAATTACCATTTTAATTAGAAGAATGTTTGGCAATTCAATTTTTAGAGAATTTAATTAATTATGTAAACGCCCAAACCGGTGGACAGGTGAACTAAATGTCAGGTCATCTGATCTGGTTTGCAGATGCTGGTACATAAAAACACAAGGTATTAATAATTTGGGAAAAATGTGCATTTAACATTGACCAAATACATATTATCTCTCCCCCTCTTTTCTCCATATATTGTAAAGTTTGAAAATGGTCGAATCTATATTTATGAAACGGGGGCTAGGGACATAAAAAGTGTCTTATAATATTAAAATAAAACATTGATAATAATATCCATAAAACTCACGAAGTTATATAAATGTATTATCTATGAAATTTTGTGTTTGGTTTCTTTGAATACTGTACATGTAAATGTGAATTTGTTGAAGTGTGAATCTTTGTTCTGACAAGCTAAGAGATATTTAACTCCCCGGAGATCAATGATCAGCTGACTCCTTGGACTTTCCTCAACTTTCAGTGGGAATGTTTAACTTTGCAACAAAGTGAAGAATGCAACGGAACTTCAGTTTCCAGTCCATACCTCAACAGAATGTTTTTATTTCTTCACTGATATTTTATTTATATTTTTAGAATCAACAATAACATCAACAGTAGCTTTAACATGTTCCCATGCACCGACGACACTACGGGGTGGTATCACCAAATAATTTGTCGATTTTGGAAAAGAGCTGTGTGTTTCAGAAACTCCTTAGCTTTTTTACTTTCTAGAAAACCCTTTGGAGAAAGGAATTAATGTGATTTTCCAAAAAAATTAAATTAAACATGTTGTTGAATGTCAACGTTTTATGATCCCTGAATCTGAAACAGTGTTTTCGCAATGCTGTTTGTCTGTGCATTTGTTATTCGGCCTTGAGGTTTTTATTATTTATCATAACCTAAAGTTTAGAATGGTTCTTTTATTAAAGACAAATTATATTTGTTTTTAAAATAGGTTAAACGATTTTGACTAAAAATTCGTATTTAGGCACAGTTTAACAAACAAAATAGTTTTTTTTATTTTTCCGGGAAAATGACACGTGGTACTTCACACCAGCAATAATATCTAATTTTTTTCATTTCTCTGCAACTCTTTGAAATACAAAAAAGGTTATCACTGTAAAGTTGTAGGGCTACTAAAAATAAAAATAAAATTTCACTTGAAATATATTTTTATAAAACCAATAGTTTCTGAGTTACAATAAAGCATTTTTTTTATTGGTGGCCTATGAAATAAGGAGTGGAAAATCTCCAGAACTAATACACTTCAGCTATTCAGAACATCATTTAAATTAGAAACTCCAAACTGGGGGAACCAGGAAATGGGGGTGAGACTCAGAAAAACAATAAACTACTTCTTGGTGGGATAGAAAGTTTCAACTTTGTATTAAGCTATTCAATAATCCTAAAAATGATCGAAACCCAAAACCATTGACTATCGGAAAGGTAGTGAATTAGTGTAGTAAATACGTGATTAAATGTTGAGAACAAATCTAGCGGCTCATTGATGGTGACATACAATTAAAAATATATAATTTGCTAACATAGTGTGGTGAACCGTGCTAATATAGTGTGGTGAACAGTGCTAGCATAGTGTGGTGAACAGTGCTAACATAGTGTGGTGAACTGTATAATATAATGTGGTGAAAAATGCTAATATAGTGTGGTGAACAGTGCTAATATAGTGTGGTGAACAGTGCTAGCATAGTGTGGTGAACAATGCTAATATAGTGTGGTGAACAGTGCTAATATAGTGTGGTGAACAGTGCTAGCATAGTGTGGTGAACAGTGCTAACATAGTGTGGTGAACAGTGCTAACATAGTGTGATGAACCGTACTAATATAGTGTGGAGAGCATTGCTAATATAGTGTGGTGAACAGTGCTAACATAGTGTGGTGAACGGTGCTAATATAGTGTGGTGAACCGTAATAATTTAGTGTGGTGAGCAATGCTAACATAGTGTGGTGAACAGTGCTATATAGTGTGGGAACAGTACTAACATAGTGTGGTGAACATGCTAACATAGTGTGATGAACGTAATAATATAGTGTGGTGAACAATGCTAACATAGTGTGGTGAACAGTACTATTATAGTGTGGTGAACAGTACTAACATAATGTGGTGAACAGTGCTAACATAGTGTGTGAACAGTGCTACATAGTGTGTGAACGTGCTAATATAGTGTGGTGAACAGTGCTAACATAGTGTGGTGAACACTGCTATTATAGAGTGGTGAACAGTGCTAATATAATGTGGTGAACAGTACTAACATAGTGTGGTGAACAGTGCTAACATAGTGTGGTGAACAGTGCTAATATAGTGTGGTGAACAGTGCTAATATATTGTGGTGAACCGTGCTAATATAGTGTGGTGAACAGTGCTAACATAGTGTGGTGAACACTGCTAATATAGTGTTGTGAACAGTGCTAGCATAGTGTGTGGTGAACAATGCTAATATAGTGTGGTGAACAGTGATAATATAGTGTGGTGAACCATGCTAATATAATGTGGTGAACAGTGCTAATATAGTGTGGTGAACAATGCTAATATAGTGTGGTGAACAGTGCTAATATAGTGTGGTGAACAGTGCTAGCATAGTGTGGTGAAAAATGCTAATATAGTGTGGTGAACAGTGCTAATATAGTGTGGTGAACAGTGCTAGCATAGTGTGGTGAACAGTGCTAACATAGTGTGGTGAACAGTGCTAATATAGTGTGGTGAACAGTGCTAATATAGTGTGGTGAACAGTGCTAGCATAGTGTGGTGAACAGTGCTAACATAGTGTGGTGAACAGTGCTAATATATTGTGGTGAACCGTGCTAATATAGTGTGGTGAACAGTGCTAACATAGTGTGGTGAACACTGCTAATATAGTGTTGTGAACAGTGCTAACAAAGTGTGGTGAACTGTAATAATATAATGTGGTGAGCAATGCTAACATAGTGTGGTGAACAGTGCTAATATAGTGTGGTGAACAGTACTAACATTCTGTGGTGAACAGTGCTAACATAGTGTGATGAACCGTAATAATATAGTGTGGTGAAAAATGCTAACATAGTGTGGTGAACAGTGCTAATATATTGTGGTGAACCGTGCTAATATAGTGTGGTGAACAGTGCTAACATAGTGTGGTGAACTGTAATAATTTAGTGTGGTGAGCATTGCTAACATAGTGTTGTGAACAGTGCTAATATAGTGTGGTGAACAGTACTAACATAGTGTGGTGAACAGTGCTAACATAGTGTGATGAACCGTAATAATATAGTGTGGTAAATATTCCAAAACATAGTGTGGTGAACAGTGCTATTATAGTGTGGTGAACAGTACTAACATAGTGTGGTGAACAGTGCTAACATAGTGTGGTGAACAGTGCTAACATAGTGTGATGAACCGTGCTAATATAGTGTGGTGAACAGTGCTAACATAGTGTGGTGAACACTGCTAATATAGTGTGGTGAACAGTGCTAATATAATGTGGTGAACAGTACTAACATAGTGTGGTGAACAGTGCTAACATAGTGTGGTGAACAGTGCTAACATAGTGTGGTGAACAGTGCTAATATAGTGTGGTGAACAGTGCTAACATAGTGTGGTGAACAGTGCTAATATAGTGTGGTGAACAATGCTAGCATAGTATGGTGAACCGTACTAAAATAGTGTGGAGAGCATTGCTAATATAGTGTGGTGAACAGTGCTAACATAGTGTGATGAACGGTGCTAATATAGTGTGGTGAACCTTGCTAATATAATATGGTGAACAGTGCTAACATATTGTGGTGAACAGTGCTAACATATTGTGGTGAACAATGCTAACATAGTGTGGTGAACCGTACTAATATAGTGTGGGGAACAGTGCTAATATAGTGTGGTAAACAGTGCTAACATAGTGTGATGAACACAGCTAATATAGTGTGGTAAACAGTGCTAATATAGTGTGGGGAACAGTGCTAACATAGTGTGGTGAACAGTGCTAATATAGTGTGGTGAACAGTGCTAACATAGTGTGGTGAACCGTGCTAATATAATGTGGTAAACAGTGCTAGCATATTGTGGTGAACAGTGCTAAAATAGTGTAGTGAACCGTACTAATATAGTGTGGGAAACAGTGCTAATATATTGTGGTGAACATTGCTAACATAGTATGGTGAACACTGCTAATATATTGTGGTGAACTGTGCTAATATAGTGTGGTAGACAATGCTAGCATAGTGTGGTGAACTGTGCTAACATAGTGTGGTGAACAGTGCTAACATAGTTGTGGTGAACACTGCTAATATAATTTGGTGAACCGTGCTAGCATAGTGTGGTGAACAGTGCTAACATAGTGTGGTGAACACTTCTAATATAGTTGTGGTGAACCGTGCTAATATAGTGTGGTGAACCGTGCTAACATAGTGTGGTGAACAGTGCTAACATAGTGTGGTGAACCGTCTAATATTAATGTGGTAAACAGTGCAAAATTTTTGTGGTCAACAGTGCTAGCATATTGTGGTGAACAGTGCTAAAATAGTGTGGTGAACCGTAATAATATAGTGTGGGGAACAGTGCTAATATATTGTGGTGAACATTGCTAACATAGTATGGTGAACACTGCTAATATAGTGTGGGGAACAGTGCTAATATAGTGTGGTGAACAATGCTAGCATAGTGTGGTGAACCGTACTAATATAGTGTGGTGAACACTGCTAACATAGTGTGGTGAACAGTGCTAATATAGTGTGGTGAACCGTGCTAATATAGTTTGGTGAACCGTGCTAATATAGTGTGGTGAACCGTGCTAAAATAGTGTGGTGAACCGTGCTAACATAGTGTGGTGAACAGTCCTAAAATAGTGTGGTGAACCGTACTAATCTAGTGTGGGGAACAGTGCTAATATATTGTGGTGAACATTGCTAACATAGTATGGTGAACACTGCTAATATAGTGTGGTGAACCGTGCTAACATAGTGTAATGAACCGTGCTAGCATAGTGTGGTGAACCGTACTACTCTTTGGCCAAGGATCATTTCTATGTTTCAATTACCTTACGAGGTATGAAATTTCCAACTCTAGGTAAACTGTGAAAAAGACTATGTCGTTCACTGTACCATTAATTTTCTTTTGCCTGCACAACTTAACAATTACCTTTATATATAATTAATTTGATTTGTATGCATAAAACCATTAAAGTTAGATTAAATATTACAATATTGACCATATATATATATAGATATAATAATTATAGTAAACTCACACAATCAAGTGGTTATTAAAGTAACAAGGAAACATTCGCCATGTAGCTACATTTTCAGTTACTGTTTTCTTAAGTATAAATGATTGATTCTAACACTGTAGCGTACTGTAAGCTACAGTTGGCCTAGGTACACTCACGGATGTTGTGCTTGTGTTTTGCTAAACTTATCATTTTCATGAATAACAGTTACATAAATATATTAGTTTGGCCTATTTATAACATTTTATTCGAATAATGTGAATCAAGCCTATTTAATAAATAAGATCTTAACAAGCTGTCCGTATCCCGCATCAAGTTCTGTTTACATTGATAAACAAGATAAAAGCTATAATTAGACAAACAATTTTAGTCAACTGTACATAAAATTGAATCAAGTATTTATACATTGATTGACATTGTCTGAGTATTTTTATTTCTATGAAAGTGTTTTATATAACTTATAGAACTGTTGGAGATAAAAGATTTGGTATTGGAAAAAATGTATTATTTTTATTTCCACTCCTTTTTAGTTGTAAATGTTTAGAACAACCAAATTATGTCTAAATTATCGGCGGCACTCTCTCTCTTATCGTGTCCAGCTGGATGCCTACACAGCAGGAAAGGGGCAATATGTGCGAACTGTAAGAATATTGTAATGTAAACAGTTTCTCGTATTCGATTATATCTACTCACGTGTAACTATGAGCTGGAGCTCTAATATGTTGAGGCAGCCTCTCGAAATAATGTCGAAACTCTTCAAACTCTGTATCCGCCATGTTTATTTGTGAGTTTCACTGCCCTGATGCTCCCAGCATGCCTCGCAGTGGCGCGTGCGCCGAGACGCTCTTGTTTACGAGGTATTGATTGGTACATACGTTCATCAGGTGTTCTCTAAGAAAAGGACGACAGTTCGGGCTTCCCGCCAAAGCCAGCTCTACACCACGTGACATCATAGAGCGTGAATTAATCGATATTACTTCGGTATCGATTATTTCTTGAGTTGTTTTTTATCACCGCATCTTGCAAGCTACTCAGGCTATAAGCGCAGCCTATATTATGATTACTTTGATGGGGTAGGGAGCATTTTGGAGGTAGTGTACCTGTATTTGTCTGAAAGGAGAGTGAGAACCACCCTCAGTATACCCGACCAGGACTCGAACCCTCATCTACTCGTCATCAGAACACCAGTCTAATACGAGAGAGACGCTTTAGATCGTTCAGTCACTGAAACAGATTAGTTCTATATTAGTTATAGATTAGACCTAACGGTTAATCGCCAAGAGTACTTTAAATTTTAAATCACTTTTGTTTCTACAATAATACATATTTTACTATTTTTATAATAAGCTCCATTAGTGGTCACATGGTGAAAAGTCACGCGTTTTCTATACTCGATGCCCAGTTTTAGGAGGTCGGAGTTCGAAACTATTTTTCCTAGCTTAATCCCAATCGTCTTCACCATATAAATAAGTATACATATATTCAACCATATAAGAGTGTCAAAGTTAAAATTGTAAAAACAATGATTGTCATATTATAATGGTTCAATATACATATATCTAATTATTAATTACTTCATTCATTATATTATCTGTATTCTTAAATTTCAAGTAACAAGAGATAATATTGTTTGCAGTAATATTGATGTTAAATGTTGCACACGGCAATCTGGTGGTTCCTCTACCTTCTAACAAAGCGGAGGCTATATCCGATGAAACCACTGCACAAGCACCCCTCAAACCCGAAACACTATCCACGGTAAGTTGTTCTGTGTTCAATGGGGTCTTGTTTATATTAAAAGCTGGTAATAGAATTGGCCGATCATTTGTCGTCTGTATCAAAATGGTTAGAGCAGTGATTATTTTATACCTGCCCCGCATCCAACTTTATCATACTCATCCGGTATATCCAAATATTTATACTGATAGGGTATCTAGAAGTGTGATAAGTATAATTGAGATAAAGTGCTCCAGAATTTGCGTTAATAGATAGTGGGAAAAAATTTAAAAAACTAGAAATCCTTGAAAACAATTATTGGGATTCCAACAAAAATATTATATTCATGTCACTACCTAGCTAAACAATATCCCGCCTCGGTGGCTTAGTTAGCGAACGCGCTGGTATTATGTTGAACTAGACTGCTGAGGGCAGGGAGATCGAGGTTAAAATCTCTGTCGGGTGAATTGAGGGTAGATTTTCCAAAATGGTTTTCCACTCTCCCTCCACGCAAATGTGGGTTCACTTCCTCAAAATTCGACCTTCCTTATTTCTAATCTATACGAGAATAACGCCTAGTGTTTCAAGGGGAGCAGACGTGTTAAAACTGTTCCTGTGATGTGTTCTCGCCCACTTTGGCCCTATTTGACCGCATTCCTCACACAGGAATGTATTCCCCTTGGTACCGGAACAAATGAGTGCTCTATTGAAGGTCCGTCCAGCAGCACCCACTGTTTTTTGGTGTTTTCACGAAAACTATGGCGGCACAAATTATGGGGATAGGATATTCTTGTGGCACAAATTCAGCCCTAAATATTTGCATAGGTTTCAGAATTTGTGCCGTTAGGGGTGCTGCCAACTTCACGGACCTATATTTTACAATCCCAACCAAGCTAGCCTGTATGGTAGGGTGGGGCTATTTGGATCAAGGGGCTATTTGAATCAAAATAAGGATTCAAGCTACTGCGCAGTTATTCTGCACATATTTTTTATGTCTAGTTCTTATAATTTACTGAATGATCTACTGGCTGTAAATTGGTATGAAAAAATTATAATTTTTAAACGTTTAAATAGCTGAAAAAATTGTTTTACAAGATCAATAGAAGTGAGATTGACATACTTTTCTAGTGATGTAAATAATGGTCTTTGCGTTGTAAGGTCTTACCTTCTTATAGTTGTTGATTTCGAAGTAACTTTTTTTAACCTATAGCTTATTCTTCTGGGCTCATCACCAAGAAGTTTGAGAGTATTCTATTGGAAATAATAGTTATTTTATATTGAAAAATAGTTTGAGTAAGGGAGAAGTGCAGATACTGCGACACACATTTACATAATATTGAAGAGTTGGAGGGTTCCTGAGATGTTGTGATAGATATGGTGATGTGAGGTGTGGAGGAGGGGGGGGGGATGGAGCACCTGGCTGACTGAGAGGGAGACTTATATATATTTTTTTGGTGCGGCATACGGGGACTCATTTGCATAATTGAGGTTTCCTGGGGATGTGAAGGGTTGGAGCACGTGGATGACAGAGAGAGGTGATGAGTCAGGGTTCTCCCTCTCTCTCATCAAACAGAGAGAGAGGTGAGGGGTCAGGGTTCTCTCTCATCAGATGAGGCAGGGTTGAGTGTTATCTCTCCCGACGAGCCAGCGAGTTTTTTTCTCCCTCTCTCCCGGTGAGTTTTTCCCTCTCTCTCTCTCTCTTTCATCAACGTGATGTAGTAGGGTTTGGGAGGGTAGCTTATGGACCTCGAACCCTTACTCCTTAGGATATGACAAGTATATTCTCTCTCTCTCTCAAACCCTGATGGTCTGACCTCAGGCCTAGCAAAGATTGGGAATTAAGGATATGACAAGTATTATTCCCCCCTAAATAAATAGTACAGTTTTTTTAAACCTAGTATATTCTTAGTATTTCTTGATACATATATTCAGTACAAAATTCTCTCTCTCAAAGATTCTTTCATGCATAGTCTTAGTCTTTCAACATACACATACATATAGTCTTTTCAGCACACGTGCACGAGCGGTTCTTTCACCACTTGAAAAGATCGTATTTGCCGTCGCCTATATAGATCAGTCCGCGCTGCGACGCGTTAAATCGACTTCTGTATCTCACGCAAAAGTTTTTACCCGGAAGACGCACTTTGCCCACATAGTCCAGCGTCACGAAGTTTGGCTCGTCCTCCGGTTCACTGATCTCCTCGTCTCCTTCCAGGCGACGAACGTTGTAGGTCAGATACTTTTCGAGTTCGGAGATGCTTTTGACGCGGTCGAGTTCCTCACGCTCGATCCGATCCAGCTCGACGCACAAAGCGTCTTCCTCAAGCAGGGATGTCGATTCCTCGAGCTGGGGAGCGTCTTCGCTGAGAATTTGCGGCTCGTCCCCTTCCTTCAGCTTGTAGACGGGACATGATGTTGATCAGCTCTCGACGGACTGACTCGCCTCGTACATTCCCGGATTATAGCATCCGAGCCAGTGCACCGAAGAGTCGCAACACTCGCTGTAACCCTTCTCGACTCTCGCGATGTAGTATTCCAAGCCGTTGTCTGAGATCTTAATTTCACTCATGTCCTCCAGACGATAACCCAACCGTCTAAACATTTCGAATGAGATGCGTCTCCCTACCTCCCGGTCGCTTTATATGCTCGGGATGGAGGGGGGAACATACCCTCGCCCCCCTCTATATCCTTCGCATCGATCCACGAACCCTAACCATATGACGTACGCTCTATTTCCGGAACGTCTGACTATCTTCTCCACGAGGTAGACGTCGGATTACGAAGTCTTTCTAAGATCCTTAGCGTAGAAACCGCCCGTGATAGGGTTACCTTTCATATCTTCGAGTAGGAAGGTCCTGGGATTAGTCTCGACCACCTTGCGTATTTTAAACAATGACGGTTTGACTTCAATCCTCAGTCCTGACAAAAGATTAGGAATTAAGGTTAAATATCTTCTGTATGTTTTCAATATTCAGTCCTGCTCAAGATGATTGCCAAAACACCCTGATGGTCTGACTTCAATCCTCACTCCTGACAAAGATTAGGGAATAAGGTTAAATATCTTCTGTATGTTTTCAATCCTTAGTCCTGCTCAAGATGATTGCCAAACATCCTGATGGTCTGACTTCAATCTTCACCCCCGGTAAAAAGATTAGGAATTAAGGTTAAATATCTTCTGTATGTCGAGGTGTAGGACTGCTGGTGGTGAGCCTCGAACCCTGAGAGATCAGGTTTCAATCCCTCTCTCTCTCTCTCTCAAACGCAGACGGTCTGACTTCAATCCTCACTCATGGTAAAAAGATTAGGAATTAAGGTTAAATATCTTCCGTATGTTGAGGGCTGGTGGTGACGAGCCTCGAACCCTGTGGGATCAGGTTTCAATCCCTCTCTCTCTCTCTCAAACGCTGATGATCTGACTTCACTATCCTTACTCCTGCTCAAGATGATTGCCAAACATCCTGATGGTTTGACTTCAATCCTTACTCATGGAAAAAAGATTAGGAATTAAGGTTAAATATCTTCTGTTTGTTTTTAATCCTTTGTCCTGACAAGTATTATTCTCTCTCAAGATGATTGCCAAAACATCCTGATGGTTTGACTTCAATCCTCACTCCTGGTAAAAGATTAGGAATTAAGGTTAAATATCTTCTGTATGTTTTCAATCCTTAGTCCAGCTCAAGATGATTGCCAAACATCCTGATGGTCTGACTTCAATCCTCGCTCCTGGTAAAATATTAGGAATTAAGGTTAAATATCTTCGGTATGTTTTCAATCCTTAGTCCTGCTCAAGATGATTACCAAACACCCTGATGGTCTGACTTCAATCCTCGCTCCTGGTAAAAGATTAGGAATTAAGGTTAAATATCTTCGGTATGTTGAGGTGAAGGGTGATGAGGGTGAGCCTCGAACCCTGTAGGATAAGGTTTCAATCCCTCTCTCTCTTTCTCTCAAACGCTAATGATCTGACTTCAATCCTCACTCCCGGCGAAAGATTAGGAATTAAGGTTAAATATCTTCTGTATATTTTCAATCCTTAGTCCTGCTCAAGATGATTGCCGAACATCCTGATGGTCTGACTTCAATCCTCAGTCCTGCTAAAAGATTAGGAATTAAGGTTAAATATCTTCTGTATGTTTTCAATACTTACTCATGCTCAAGATGATTACCAAACACCCTGATGGTCTGACTTCAATCCTCACTCCTGGTAAAAGATTAGGAATTAAGGTTAAATATTTTCTGTATGTTTTCAAGCCTTACTCCTGCTCAAGATGATTAGCAAACACCCTGATGGTCTGACTTCAATCCTCACTCCTGGTAAAAGATTAGGAATTAAGGGATGGTCTGACTTCAATCCTCAGTCCTGACAAAAGATTAGGAATTAAGGTTAAATATCTTCTGTATGTTTTCAATACTTACTCATGCTCAAGATGATTACCAAACACCCTGATGGTCTGACTTCAATCCTCACTCCTGGTAAAAGATTAGAAATTAAGGTTAAATATTTTCTGTATGTTTTCAAGCCTTACTCCTGCTCAAGATGATTAGCAAACACCCTGATGGTCTGACTTCAATCCTCACTCCTGGTAAAAGATTAGGAATTAAGGTTAAATATTTTCTGTATGTTTTCAAGCCTTACTCCTGCTCAAGATGATTACCAAACACCCTGATGGTCTGACTTCAATCCTCACTCCTGACAAAAGATTAGGAACTAAGGTTAAATATTTTCTGTATGTTTTCAATCCTTACTCCTGCTCAAGATGATTAGCAAACACCCTGATGGTCTGACTTCAATCCTCACTCCTGGTAAAAGATTAGGAATTAAGGGATGGTCTGACTTCAATCCTCAGTCCTGACAAAAGATTAGGAATTAAGGTTAAATATCTTCTGTATGTTTTCAATCCTTAGTCCTGACAAGTATTATTCTCTCTCTCTCTCAAGACGATTACCAAACATCCCTGATGGTCTGACTTCAATCCTCACTCCTGGTAAAAGATTAGGAATTAAGGTTAAATATCTTCTGTATGTTTTCAATCCTTAGTCCTGCTCAAGATGATTGCCAAACATCCTGACGGTCTGACTTCAATCCTCACTCCCGGTAAAAAGATTAGGAATTAAGGTTAAATATCTTCTGTATGTCGAGGTGTAGGAGTGCTGGTGGTGAGCCTCGAACCCTGTGGGATCAGGTTTCAATCTCTCTCTCTCTCTCTCTCTCTCAAACGCAGATGGTCTGACGTCAATCCTCACTCCTGGCGAAAGGTTAAATATCTTCTGTATGTTTTCAATCCTTAGTCCAGCTCAAGATGATTACCAAACATCCCTGATGGTCTGACTTCAATCCTCACTCCTGGTGAAAGATTAGGAATTAAGGTTAAATATCTTCTGTATGTTGAGGTGTAGGACTGGTAGTGGCGAGCCTCGAACCCTGTGGGATCAGGTTTCAATCCCTCTCTCTCTCTCTCCTCTCAGACGCAGATGGTCTGACTTCAATCCTCACTCATGGTAAAAGATTAGGAATTAAGGTTAAATATCTTCTGTATGTTGAGGTGTAGGACTGGTGGTGGCGAGCCTCGAACCCTGAGGGATCAGGTTTCAATCCCTCTCTCTCTCTCTCTCAAACGCAGATGGTCTGACTTCAATCCTCACTCGTGGCGAAAGATTAGGAATTAAGATTAAACATCATTTGTATGTTTTCAATCCTTAGTCCTGCTCAAGATGATTGCCAAACACCCTGATGGTCTGACTTCAATCCTCACTCCTGCTAAAAGATTGGGAATTAAGGTTAGATATCTTCTGTACAAGTATTATTCCACCTACTTAAACCGACTGACATCTAAGTTCATGAGAGCGTTCACTGACATCTAAGCAAAGGGCTAGAATCCTGTCGAGAGTACTGGGAGGGTTTTTTACAAAAAGGTTCCACTATGCAAATGCAGGTACATTTTACTCATCCTTTTACTCGCTAGAGTAATAAAGACGGGGAAGAAAACTACGAAACATTTTTTTGGTATGTCAGGCCTCAAATCCAGCACAATCTCAGGAAGAAATGTGGTATAGAGGGTCGGCGAGTTTCTCTCTCTGGGAGGCGTACGACCCGGTTCACCTGCACCTGGCTCACCTCATATATGGTAGCTTCCCTTCCCCGCCTTTGGGTTAGCACATTATCATAGAGATGGGACGGTAGGTCTACCCTTTATTACCTCCAGAGGCTATTTATTGTTAAACACACAGCTGTGCGGTTTCTTGACGAAGAATACCTAAACGAGAATCGTTCTGCACGAGTCTCCGAAACATGGGTGAGGGAAGGGTACAGCTCCTGAATTATAACGTCGTCTCTCGCTTGACATAAGAACCCCTCGGTCTTTTATCTAAACAGTATTTGAAGCGAGGTCAATACAGCTTCCTTCCCTCATCTAAGGTATTCCAATCATTAAAAGTTAGATGCGAGCAAAGTTATTTGCATGAATAAACAGTGAAAGGATATTTAAGAATAAAGCATCTACGTATAAATTGACGGGATTCAAATCGTCACTGGCAAACCGGACAAGACTAGATTGAAGCCTTTTTCTGGATACATTCCTTAACTTTCGCGAACGTTTCTTTGTATTTCCATCTTCCCAGTTCTATCTTTTTGAATGTTGGTAGCCTGGTGGTCTAGGGTAAGGTGTCAGACTTCTGTGCTGACGGTCTGGGTTCAATCCTCAGTACCGGTACAAACCCTTCCTTCACCTCTGGTGAATGTGAGGAATGCCAGGTCATCACCGTGGTTCGGATTCCACGTTAAACTGTAGGTCCTTCATTTCATCTCGCAATCACCCTAACATTACTCATTAGCGTAAGTAAGACGTGGTGCTAATAAATATAACTCCATGGTATTGATGTGGCCTAGTATGTTCTTCCTATTACAATCTGACTATATCTAGCAGTCAACAGAGCTATGTGTGACCTAGTGTGTTCTTCCTATTACAATCTAACTATATCTAGCGGTCAACAGAGCTATGTATGACCTAGTGTGTTCTTCCTATTACAATCTAACTATATCTAGCGGTCAACAGAGCTATGTGTGACCTAGTGTGTTCTTCCTATTACAATCTGACTATATCTAGCAGTCAACAGAGCTATGTGTGACCTAGTGTGTTCTTCCTATTACAATCTAACTATATCTAGCGGTCAACAGAGATATGTGTGACCTAGTGTGTTCTTCCTATTACAATATAACTATATCTAGCGGTCAACAGAGCTATATATGACCTAGAGTGTTCTTCCTATTACAATCTGACTATATCTAGCGGTCAACAGAGCTATGTGTGACCTAGTGTGTTCTTCCTATTACAATCTGACTATATCTAACGGTCAACAGAGCTATGTGTGACCTAGTGTGTTCTTCCTATTACTACTCCAACTATATCTAACGGTCAAAAGAGCTATGTGTGGTGTGTTTGCGTTGGGGCTGAGAAGTCGGTGTTCGTTACCCAACGTTCTATGAGAGGTCTGTATTGTGATCTCTCATCCTCTTCTGGAAGCAGAGTAAATTGTCTAGTTCCCTAGTTAATAGGGTTCTAATGATTGGAAAAAATTAATGTTTAATGTAATTAACTTTTAAATGCATGAATCTTGTAATAGGGTTCTAATGATTTTAACTTTTAATGATTGAAAATAATAAATGTTTAATGTATGAATCTTTTATAGGGTTTTAACTTTTAATGATTGGAAATAAATGTTTAATTTAATTAACTTTTAATGATTAGAAATAAATGTTTAATGTAATTAACTTTTTAATGTATGAATCGTGTAATAGGGTGCTAATGATTTTAACTTTTAATGATTGAAAAAAAATGTATGAATCTTGTAATACATTTTTTTTAAATAAAGAATTATTGATTATAACTTTCATTGTATTATTTAATCAATGAGGGAAAGAGGAGCTGGATGAAGGGAGGAAAGAAATAATGAAAACAACACACATAATTAATTCTATTTAATGAATATAAAGATTTAAAACACATAGCTACATACTAAATTAGTTGTTTTTTTCACAAGTTCTTGAAATTTTCTGTTTAATCACTTACAGTATAGAACATGAATATTTTTTTATACATTAACACTATAGAGACTACAGAACATGATTTTTTTTTTCAACATAACGGACATGTTCACTGGAAACACTATAGAGTTGACGGTCCGATAGAGTAATGGGACCAGGGAAGAGTATTGACAGTTCATGGTACTCTATATCTTTTGTCGTCGATAGAGCATAGAGCGACCCTATTGAATTTTTGTGTGTAAAGTTTGAATCCTACAGCTCTTATTGAACGAGCCTCTCTCATGACTATCGTCTCATCTGTCAAAAAATTACGATAATCCTCTAATGAAAGCGTTCTTAACGCGATACTCTTCACCCCTTTAGCCTTGAGCGTCTCTCCATCTCCTTGTACCGAGAATGAATAGAGTTTAGGACGTAAACCAATGAACTCAGTGATGATCCGACCTCGAGTCTCGTCTTTTAGTTTACGAGCACCCCTTTATTTACTACGGGCATCCTGTAAACATTGTCTTGTTCGTAGGTGGAGGTGTCCAGGTAGTCATTAGCTAACAGGGCGAGTCTCTGGTATGCATCCTCAACAATCATGTAGTAGAGAAGTGAGTCTGTATCAGTGTATTGAAGTTTTAACGTACCTTTAGGGAAGGCAGGGATCATAACCTGGTAATGCAGACCGTACATGACTACCTTCGAGATTTCCAAAATGGCGAATCCCGCATAGATAGGCATATCAAAGTAAATTACTTGCGGTTCCATCTCGATGATGACTAGGTTTTCTGACACTATCGAGCGGTTTTTAAAGTTAGGGCTGCTATGAGGTTACCCGCTCCAAATTTCCCATCCCACCTGGTAGCTATCTTTATCATAGGTAAGCCCTCTTGTTAGATATGAGGCGACCGAATGCGGCATTGTTCATCAGTTTGAAAAACATGTTTTCAAATTGATTGCTCGCTTTACTCCTCATTTCAGCGTTCAACCTGATATACGGAGCCATCCACGGCGCTTGCTTGAAACTGAGAACACGGTGAACTCTCGTCAGTTTCAACCCGTTCGCTAAACATAGCTTTAGATGACGGTAGTGAATGACGTACCCGGTCTTATCAGCTAAAGTTGTTAACAGTTTCTCATGTTTCCCTACGGGTGGAATCCCTTTCTCAGGACAGAACGGCAAGTCAGAATGAGCGTCGTGCACATCTCGCGGATATTCAAGATCTACCTGCAAGATATAGCCCGTATCCGCATCGTCCTCTACTTTTAGCACGTCCAATCGAGCAATTTCTTCATCTTCGAGCCACCTGAACTCTCCATAGGGAAGGGAGGACAGCATACTAAAAGAATAGAGTCCATTCACGTCTAGATAGACGATGTATGACTCCGGCTTGCAAGGATCAAACGCGTCCATATAGCGATTATTCGCTACAGCGTGACGATTAGCCACAAAACATATCCCTCCGCGGATAGCTCCCTCAATGAATTGATGAGTGTCCACATCATCGATTAATTTGAGCCGTACCCGGGTTATTCTCAATAGAGCCTGGTACGCTAGACTGGGAGCTGTAAGGGACCATCCGGGATCGAGCCTATACGTCTTCATGCAGAGATCACGAAAGTTCTCAAAGACGTCGGCCAGTAAAGTTACGTCCGTGCACAGGTAGAGGTTCGAATAGTCCCAAAGATTCTTACATTCGAATACTCGCCAAACCTTACAGGCGTGATCATAGTCTTCCTGAGAGATATGACTATCCGTGAGCACGTTGTAAAATTTATCTTTACTCGGTAACTGAGTCTCGTCCAGCCGTTCGAATGAATCAATATAATCATAGGGGAACACTCCTTTTCGTCTGACTAATTTGAAGCGTTCATCCTCGGGATGGCACTTACGGGTGATTTTAAGTTGCTCGGGTTCGAGGTAAGATACGCATTTCTCTAGGGAAGTACATAGAAAATTGAAACTATCTATAATTTTAATTGTAATCCCTCGAAACCCACACCGAATATATTTCATGATTACTTTGAATCTTCCCATTGTCTCTCCTATAACTCTGACTTTTCCTGGATTGACGAGAACGCTCTCCCCCGTGAACGGATCAGTTTCTCTACGTTCAACGAGTGATTCGAGAAAGAAAAAATTATCGTAGCAACGCGCGTTATGGATTACTACGCTCAGGTGACTCGGGTTCTTGTAATTAATATTACACCCTGCGTGACTACTCCCACGATAAAGTCCAGTCAAGTGACAATGATCCATAACCCGAATATCATCATTCTTGTAGGGCTTCTCGCATATATGACAATGAGAGGCTGTATTATGAGCGTCTCTTTGAGCAGGAGTTAACGGTTTCATTGGTACGACGGTACTATAGTACTCTAGTACACGCTTCGCTGTATCTACGAGCGCCTCAACAAATTGGTCAGTACAATCTTTTCCTGTGAAGTGACGGTACTCTGAGAGACTATCTTCAAAATTACATTTAACGTACATTCCTACAGAATAAGCTACATGACGCTGAACATTCTCGGTATATGAAAATTTTGGGTCGGGATCACTCGTCTCTATAGGCATAAATAAGCTCTCCAGGTCCGCATATACGATAAATCCTGTTTTCTCCTGCTGTTTATACTGAGTGAACGTGAGGAATTTATCCTCCCCTTGAGGGAATGTATTCCTTACCGCATCGAATTTTATACACGCCTCTTTATGATTTGTGAGTTTGTTTTCAGTCAAAAAGGCGGACAGGCATCTATCGCAAAAGTATCTACGTCCACTGTTAGACGGTAGTTGAGGGTTTATTAACCGTGACAGATTTTTAATCCAATTGAAATGATAAGTTTCTGTCCCGTGCACTCTTATCATGAATAAATGTACATGTCCAGCGCGCTCTTTAGCACTGACGTGTACAGGAACAATTACTAGTTTTTTAGAGGTGTCAGCTGTGTCAATATAAGAGTCACTCCCATCATGCTTTGCAGTGTACACATTTACAGATATATCGTTAAGCTTTTCAAAGCGCTCGATATATCTCATTTGGAAAGGGAGAGGGATCCCGTCTAGATTCAACACGTCTCGAAAATTAGAGTAAGAGGATAAACGTTGATCTCTCCCTGTCGGCTCAAAAATACCTGATAAAACAGATACAGGGAAACAATGACCTTCTTCGCATTGCACATTTATCAGCGCTTTACGGTTGGCTATAGTTTCGGGATTTGAACCCGAGCCCCGATCGTGAAAACTGTGTTTTTTAGAGAGATTTATTCTCATCTCCAATGTACCGTCATACATCCAACCCGAGTCTCTAGAAACAAAACCTTCAATTTGAGCAAGAAGGGGGAAAACCACATTATTCTCATATATCTCCTCCAAGTTTGTAGGGGTAAATATACCGCATAGAGTAGAGTTGAAATACCCTTTCTCAATTCTACCTTCGGTAGGATGTCTAAACTCGCAAATGAGACTGCAATTTACCTTTATCGAGTCATTTGCAATTGTTTCTTCTACCGTCTCTACGTATATACCTCCGCACGCGAAGATAAACTGAACGGGGTCCTTGTAAGGCAATTCATTAGTGATAGAATAGGTTTTTATACGGCGGGTGTACGCCTGCTCAATAAGTTTCAATGAGAGACCTAACGGTTCCAGGTAAAGTCTAAACTGGGTAAATCCGTACCTAAGTCACGTGACTGAGTCAAAAGCGTCCGGATCTGTCAATCTATATCCTCATGTCCGAGTATCAAAACGCTCGAGGTCTTAATCAACCCTGGTGTATGCTCAATATATGCCTTATATACTTGTGTTGTGATATCACGTTTTAGATAGTTAATTAAAAGTTGCTCATTCGAGATTAAATCACGGAGAGTATACACTTTATTTCAATTTATTTGTTGAGATATAATGATGGGGGAAGAAAAGCGCGCTCTTTTAGCTAAAGGTTCCGTCATGTTCGCTCTATGCTCTCCCTTTTAGCCTCCTCTTCATTCGGGTACAGTCCCCCCCAAGATAACGTCAAGTGGGCTCGATATGTCTGTAAACAAACAAACAGGAACGACTATGATGAGTAAGTGCATAATCACAAAAAAGTCTGACACCTTACCCCTAGACCCTTAGGCTACCTAGCTGCTTCAGTCACTGCCTGTTCTAACATGTTACTCCCGTATTGGGAGGGTCAAGGTTCGACTCTCGCCCAGGATGGTTTTAACCTAATGGTTTTTCTAGTCTCTCTAACCACGCAAATTTGTACACATTTCCTCTAAAAATTATAACCTTATTAATCCCTAAACAGTATTAGTATGAAAGCGTATAACCAGAACGGGTAGTATGAGAGATTTGTACGAAAGCTGTTTGTGATATTTTTTTAGTTTACTGTAAATACAGAAAGGTTTAAATGTGTTTTTTTTTGTCGGTGAAGGTTGTTCTCCCTCGGTCCCTTCTGTTAAAAGAGGGTGGAAAAAAAGCGTGTTTAAACTCATTTCAAAAACGACTCAATTAGGTGTTTTTTTAAAACTATTCTCACGTGTTAAATTCTCGATATTCCGTTAAAGCATTATTAACCATGACGAAAATGTGCTTAAACTATTCACATTTAACCTGAAAATAATTCAATGATTATTGACTTAGGTCTTACGAGGAATAGACTAAGCACAATTATCCTGGGAGTGAGGTTCGAACCTTGTATTGTTATTAATGATGTAAACAATTCTTTTTTTAAACTCATTTCAAAAACTATTCATTCGATGATTATTGACTTAGGTCTTACGAGGAGTAGATTAAGCACAATTATCCTGGGAGTGAGGTTCGAACCTTGTATTGTTAGTTAATGATGTAAACAAATATTTTTTAAAGATTATTAACTTGGGTCTTACTAGGTGTAGATTAAGTACAATTATCCTGGGAGTGAGGTTCGAACCTTGTATTGTTAGTTAATGATGTAAACAATTCTTTTTAAACTCATTTCAAAAAACTATTCACATTTAACCTGAAACCTATTCGATGATTATTGACTTAGGTCTTACGAGGAGTAGATTAAGCACAATTATCCTGGGACCAACCCTACCATCCCCTTTAGTTGGGCGTACTGGGTTGGTTTATCTTCCAACACGGTTTTTCCACTCTCCCTTAGAGCATATGCGGGTACACTGCCTATAAACTCAACCTTTTACGTCCCCAACACACTAGCTTAATCATTATATTATTATTATCATCACCGCGTCTTACTACCCGCACTATCGCAGATATGTAATGGTAGGGTGATTTTGGGATCAAATGGAGGACCTACAGTTTAACGTGGGATCCAAACCACGGTGGAGGCCTGGCATTCCACACATTCACAAGATGTCTTGTCAGAGGTGAAGGAAGGGGTTTGGTAAACAGATAAATCTGTGCCAGGACCGAGGATTGAACCCTGGACCATCCCAGCACAGAAGTCCGACCCCTTACCCCTGGACCACTAGGTCAACCAGGTTTATTATTGAGTGTCAATTGAAGGACGCTGTTGTCCCGGTAAATAGATTACCCGGTTCACCGTAAATGTAACCACCAAGGTCCAAATTTTGATGACATGTCATCTTTTTTTTTTACATATAATGGTCATAATTACATAATATCTGTTCATGAACCCCTGTAGTTTTGGAATTTAAGGTCATATTTCCTTGATTTGTTTAATTTTTTATGTCTGATTAGGCCTATTCGCGTAATTCATGTTGAATAAGTAACTTATATTTAGTGTCACTTTTAATAAATAATCTTGAGCAATTGAGTAATTGATATATTACTTCAATTTAGTTAATTAACCCTAAGAATCATCGCAAGTTAATATGCTAGGCCACGTGATACAAAGAGTCTGTCAAAGGGATACGACCGGAACAATGCGCATGCGTAGAAATCTTTCTCCAAGTTTATTAACGTTACGTCAACACTCGCTCATAGGAGTTGCAGAAACTTTTATTGTTGCAAAAAAAATAATTTATCTTGACTTTGAAAGACCAATTATTTTTTCCTCATAAATATGGCGCAGCTGTGATGTAGATAGACTATAAAAAATTGCAGTAAACAACTTTTTTGTGAATACTACGCCGCAATAATTGTGCTGATAATGTTTTCATGTTTAGAGAGAACGTTTCATCCCCCAAATAACACCTAACTCGAGTAAGGAATGGGCGTAATGAAGTGGACTGGATAGAACTAGCTCAAGATAGGGCTAGAGTGTAATGAGTTGGACTGGATATAACTAGCTCAAGATAGGGCTAGGGTGTAATGAGTTGGACTGGATAGAACTATCTCAAGATAAGGATAAAGTGTAATGAGGTGGACTGGATAGAACTAGCTCAAGATAGGGATAGGGTGTAATGAGTTGGACTGGATAGAACTATCTCAAGATAGGGATAAAGTGTAATGAGGTGGACTGGATAGAACTAACTCAAGATAGGGATAGGGTGTAATGAGGTGGACTGGATAGAACTAGCTCAAGATAGGGCTAGGGTGTAATGATGTGGACTGAATAGAACTAGCTCAAGATAGAGATAGGGTGTAACTATTCACATTTAACCTGAAAACAATTCAATGATTATTGACTTAGATTAAGTACGGTTATCCTAACACACATGCACACATACACACATACACACATACACATATACACACATACACACATACACACACACACACACACTTACCTTCAAAGTTCAGGATGGCTGTTTTGGTGGCGGTAGAGAGACCTTTGTAAACAAGTAGTAGATCCGCTTTTGAGATGTCCTCTATCTGAGCATCCCTAAGCGTCGAAAATCTCCGAGGCAGCCAAACTTGATACTTGGCGTCGAGCTCAGTAAGTATACGACGAACGAATCGGGTATTTACCGATTTTATTGAAGAAATACGGTACGCGTGACCTATCTCCAAGTCGGTCAATTTACGTGGAAGTATTTCATAACTTCCCACCTCCGTCAAAAATGCAGCCACCAATTCTGATGCCATGGCTAATATAGCTACCGGTTAATGATTCAACAAAAAAAGGCTGACCACCTTTATTTATAGGCTCCAAGCCACGCCTCTCCCCCCTCCCACAAGGTTCACGGATCTAGACCCTCAATGTGAAAAAGGTTTATGTTTTTGTTGACCTGCTCAACGCAAATCTAAGCATGCCACTTTTATGAGACATAGAAAGAAATTTATGTTCTAAATTTCGTGAATCAGATAAAAGTATTTCTCGTATACCTCAAGAATATACGGCCCTTTCAGGTGCAGCTGTCACACCTGCCGCTTGCCATACACCCTGAGACCACCTGTGCGACCGCTCGTTACATCATGCTTGCTCCGCCAGCCTCTACTCCCATCCACATACTATAGCCCTACGTCACACTGATGAAAGAGAGAGAGAGAACCCTGACCCCTTACCTCTCTCTGTCTGATGAGAGAGAGGGAGAACCCTGACTCATCACCTCTCTCTGTCATCCGCGTGCTCCAACCCTTCACATCCCCAGGAAACCTCAATTATGCAAATGAGTCCCCGTATGCCGCACCAAAAAAATATATATAAGTCTCCCTCTCAGTCAGCCAGGTGCTCCAACCACCCATCCCCCCATTCCCCCCCCTCCCACACCTCACATCATCACATTTCAGGAACCCTCCCAAACCCCCATCACATCTCTCAGTCATCTTCCCACCTCCCCACCTCACATCACCGCGACATCTCAGGAACCCTCCCAAAAAAATACTAAACCCCCTCAGTCATCCCAGGTGCTCCATCCACCCCCCCCCCTCCTCCACACCTCACATCACCATATCTATCACAACATCTCAGGAACCCTCCAACTCTTGAATATTATGTAAATGTGTGTCGCAGTATCTGCACTTCTCCCTTACTGTTTGCTTCCGGGGCTATTTGAATTATTTTTCAAGGGGATATTTGAATCATTATCTTCTTGAGTTTTTATTTATTTTTAGAATATACCATTAATTATTTATCGCTTAAAGCTTTTTATCATCAAGAAACTAATTCATTCATTCATTCACAAAAACCCAAAAAGCTCAACCAGTAAATTAACCTTTGGCAGACAGCTAAACGCTGCTTGGATCAAAGGAGCAACTGTTGGGAATGCGGTCAAAGGTATTGAATGTACAGGAATATTCCGTTATAATTGCGAAAAAACCCGGAGAAAGTTTCTTCCTTCCCACACATTTATTGCAGATAGGACTTTAGGAGAACCGGAAACTCCATGTGACACTGGTATGACCTTGTGATACCAAGTCTCTTAGAAGCCTAAAAGACGTATTTTATCTGAGTTCGATACACTCAGCAACTCTGATGAAGACTATAATATCGATAATATTTTTGACGATGAAGAAGAATAAGAAGAAAATGCACCATGTGGTTTTTGAAAAATTATTTATCTTGACAAAAATTCAAGTGGAAATGGAGACTATATTAGGTGTCAAACCTACAAATTGTGGTTTCATGACGTATGTGTCGGGGCCTTTGGAAAAAACAGTTTAAGTGTGGAAACTGCATATAAACATTTTGTTTGCATCTAGTAGTAGACACTTTCAATAAAAAAAAATTAAAATGGCTATACTCATGGTAAAATATAAAAATAAATATGTGATTCAAATAACCCCATTCCTGATCCAAATAGCCCCATGTTTTTACTAAAATGTTATTTCCACTTGATAATGTTCTTTATTAATTATAATCTACTTAGATTTTTTTTTCCAAAAAAACTATTACTAGGTATGGTTCAGAAGATATGAATAAAGATATATATACTACCTGTTAAATTATTATTATTATTATTATTAGCACCGCGTCTTACTACCCGTTCGGGTTATACGCATACCTGTTAAAAAAAAGTTCCGCAAGCATAATTATAGGTAAAAACTTAAATTAAAGTTGAAATGACTCAAATAGCCCCACCCTACCATATCTTACAATAAACAAAGTTAGAGTTAAGTTTAGACACTCCGTCTAGGCATGGTGCCCAAAAAATAGACTACTAGCAAGACCTATACAAATTTACAATGGCCGTCTCCCTTTGTACCGCTTAAAGTGACGAAGATAACCATAGTTACCTACAACAAGTCAAATTCCCAATGTAATAAACCATAAATAACGCAGCCAAGGCTGGCCTCCCAGAAAAATATCCATCTGCACATGTTGCAAACGATATAACAAAGGTTGTAAGAGCACGACTCTAAATTTGTCGACTGGCGACAAGAAAACAAAGTTTGCCCATGAACATAGATTTTGTTCCCCAAACAATCAAACCATAATAAATCGTGGCTAGAAATACATTCCACGGTTACAACCCAAAGGAACCCATCCTAAAGTTAACAATCAAATTTAATTCACCAAAATCAATAATTTAGAAAAGATTTCCCCATTATAAGCGGAAACAGAATTTAGAATAATGCAAATAAGTATTAGTTTAATCCGGCGCTCTCACCTTAGCGAGTCAGTGATACAATGAGTAACCATGTAAAAGATACATCGCAATATATAGTCGACACAAATACCAGACATGCCCACAGAGGAAAAGAGGGAGGAAGAAAATGAAGTGGAAGAGGGGAGACAAGCAGCACTTAAGAGGGATAGTGGTCACTCTAGGAGCTGCAAGAAAATTCGAGAACCATCTAGATGGCTGAACTGGAAACTACACTGGTCAAGCTATTGTCACACTTCGTTTATGGGTGGGGCTTCTATCACGAGTGGATCGTCGGGCGGTATCTCTATTTAGTCCGTGGGATTGAGTTGTAGGGAGAGGATGTCGCAGTACGTGTGCTTCAGTGTTTATGTTCAACAAGACAGATGGTGAGTGTACTCCTATTTGATGGAGTTATTTGTTCTTCGTTTTGTAACATCGTTACACTACGTTAATAGAAAGAATGAGAGACACGGATGTAATTAAAGATTGTGCAAGGAAGCTACGGAAAGAACATCTGGAATATAACTTTGATTTGAATGCAACAATTTGTGATCCAAATGATCTAAGGAAATCACAAAATGAGTTTACTGTCTGTTGTCATCATTCACGGGAAACTTTTTCTCCTAAATTCTTGTATCTTACGCTATGTTAAATAATATGAGACGGTGTTCCAAGTGCTATATTCACGTGTACTTGATGGGAGGAAGAAACGCCATTACTATTAATGATTGCCCAGTGTGTGCACGTGAAATGGCACGTTTCAAAATATTACATAAAAATCCTGAACAGACTTGGCCTTGCCGCATTTATGAGGTTGAACGGCTTGATGCTAGGCTACCAGCTTGCATTGTCGAAGGCACTCATGGTTTCAGAACACTATCACGAATAAGAAAAAAAAAATCCATTTTCAAGTGCAATGAATAATTTCGACCTTGATGAGCTGGTTCTGTCAGGAACAGATAGCAGTCATGAACAAAACCGATATAATTTATGAGACTGTTGATAGGGATCATCAGGATCGATATCACAGCTCACTACATACATATTTACGTAGGATTCTAAAAATAAAATACAAATCGCTACAAGAACGACTACCTTGCCAAGTACTGTTAAGATCCCATAAGCCTAATATGCGAGGTACAGTTGCAAAAGACTTTGTGCCTGCCGAAGAGGTAGGAAATGTGGACGTAAAAAGATTACCACGATATATGGATATTTTGTGATTCTTCCCTCGCTTTTTTCAGGAATACTTTCCTTCATTAATACCTTCTCCTGAAAAGAAAAGTGTACCATTATGGAGTGCCATTGAAAGTTTAATATCAACAATTATGCTTGATTGTTTGTCTAGTTCAATAGAATGAAATTGCAGGAATATGTTTACACATTTTAAAATATATTTCATGTGCAATTTATTATACCATAATATAGTTTGGGTTCACCCCAAATTATATTATGGTATAATAAACCAGAGTGATAGTCATCTCTCTAAACCAATATAGGTACTCTCATTACGTCACAGTTAATAATCAAATTACTCTGGATTCACACGTTCGATGTAAAACGAGAGTAGTGCTTATATTTGGTCACGTGATAGCTCTAATCTAATCAAAACAAGTTGGCGTGGCCAGCGTAGCCTACACTGCTCGAGTAGAGATAATTTCAACTTTTTTAGCGCCTCTATAGAAAATCGGTGAAGTTGTAGCCTAACCTGTGGAGCGATGACAAGACAACCACCCTAGAAACCCGGTAATATCTTGAGCAGCCTATATTATTTTCACCCTGCCATGCATCACATGGCTTTATTAATATCACCTGTAAGGGATATATTTTTAGTAGTTTAAAAAAAATAATCATGGATTCATAATATAGTAGAAGTAAATTAAGTTAGCAAAGCCATAAAAAATATATAACAATCTAACAATTCAATATTTAGGGGGACCTAGCCCACTCATGACAATTATTGAGGGGCCCAAAACCCTCGGGCCCCTTAGAGTCGGCTCCTATGCCTGCAACCGATTATGACACAATATTTACCCGCATGAAAAATGTCCAGGATTGCTTACAACAAGTAAACCAAACATTTTGATGCGCTATGGTGTGATGAAGGTGTTTACAGACTGGCAAAAGAACTGCAACTTCTACTTCCCCATGAATTTACAAATATTTTCATGGGCCTGGGAAGTTTCCACTTTACAAAGGAAGTACTTAGTTGCATTGTTGCGTACCTAGCAGATAGTGAGGGGGATTGTGTTGTTCCAGAAACTGGCGTATTTTGTCCCGTAATAGTTCAGAGTATTCCTAGTGGCAAGCACCACGCTTGCCCCCTCAGGAGTCAGTTTATGTTAGCAGAGGCTATGAACAGGCTAATGTGAAAATCATTTTATTGAAGCAGAAAGAGTTCAATTGAGGTACAAGTCAAATAGATTTACCTATCCATAGTTGAATAAAATACAGTTTTTAAAATAACAAACAGTTTCTTATATCTATTATATTAGGACAGTAATAAATAATTTTAGAAAAAACATGAGAATGGTTTTAGTTTTTTGATTTTTCCAGAAAAACCATGGTGTTTTGGATAAAATTATATAAACAAAATATGAAAACCTCTATAACGCAATTTTTTTTTTTAATTTGTTCATAAATGAACGAGAAGAAAGCGATCAAAATTAACCCTTTTTTTTCAGTTTTTCTAGTTTTACAAGAAAATTGTTGAGTTTTCCGATAAAATGATAACTAAAATTATAGAACTATTTTAAATCTAAAAATAAAATTAAATAGAAAATCGTTTTGTAAATGGCCAAAAAACATGTCCCGTCATTTTGATTCCGATATAGCGGCTAAGCGATCAAAATGCGAGTCGTGTGACCAATGGTTCTTATATACCTTGACATACTAAATGAATTATGTGAAGTCAAACTGCGGGTACATAAAAGTTCACACTAAACCGTAACTAGCTCCTTGACTAATGTAAAATCTAAAGAAAAAAGTTTCGAACAAAACATTTTTTCATGTTTTACTTTAAATATTTTAAGAGAGATAATATATTTTAGTCTATTTTTAAACCTTGTGTAAGAGATATTCATTTCAGACCTTGCAAGCATTGTTCATAAGTATCACTACAGCCAACATAACATTATTGCTTTCCACACAACTGGAACGAGACTCATGACGTAATGTATTTGGAAATTAGTGAGACTCAGGCACACAACGTACATTTCCTTTTGTAAAAAAATTAATAAATAATATAAGTATATAGACGCTTCAGTGAATATGATATAATATAAACTAATTTCATATAATAAAATTTCAATTTTTTAGCTAAAAAATGGCAACCACTGGGTAGAAAAAAGACAAAGTTTACGGGTTAACTGATGGGTTGGAGAGAGATGGTGTTCACAAGAGAATATATACTACAAATTAAGAGTGAAATGGCCTATATTAATTTTCCTAGTTTGAAAATGAAAATTGTACAGTAATATGTTCAGCATTACAAAATGTGTCTTCAATTCTGACTCAACCACTTTGGTTCTAATCCCAGGAGGTGAAAGTTGTTTAGGGCTTAGACATTTTGAATTGACTCATAACATGTATGACACTCAAATTATAATTGAAGTATTATTAATAATAATACAATACAATTCATGACTATTATGATTTGTTGAAATATTAAATGACTAGTAAAGTAACAAAAGGGAAAAGCTGTTAACAATATATTATTAGTATTGGAAGCCAAAAGGAACGTTTTTATTGCTTAGATAGTATATACTTTAGTATGATTTATAATATTTACTATTTATAGAAATTGGCTACCTACTCCATAATTCAGAACAATTTTTCTACTCAATCTAAAGCCCATTAATTGCTAGTTAATATTGAATAGATTATATTATTAAAAATAAATAAGTGATTGAGGCGGTAGGTGGAAAAGGGCAAATCGGTTGATGTGCTCTTTTTACGGATAACGCATTTTTGAATACCTCACAACATAGCTTGGCAACCCTGAACATTTCAGTTAGGTATTTTTATTCTGTGCAGAGTGGCAACACTTTATTTGTGGAAAAGTAACAATCATCTGTTTTGTTAATGGTGTGTTGTTTTAAGGTTAGTTTGTGCACCGGTTGTTCTATAAATCAATTAATTGAGTGAAAATATGAGTGTTGTGACAAGTAACCTGTAATTTGAAGATGGAATTAAGTCTGCTATGAAAAAAAGTTCATAAAAGTAAGTGGAAAAAATAAAATGCAAAAATCTCCAGGCAAGCTGGTCTTCCTTATAAAAACTCTGTAGGCTAACAAGTCTGTGGTAAATCTTTCAAGTATATGTCTGAATGATGCAACATGAGTAGTTTTAGTAAATTCAATACTGAACTACAGGAACAAATGTTCATACATTTCTAGGGCTTTAAGAAGAAGGTTGTCCAAGACACCATGTTGTCTAACTGTATGAAACAATCCCAGCATATTCAGAAACCGAGGAAAGTGCAAGACTCTGGCAAGTCTTGGGAAAACTTGTGGGATTACTTCTAGCAGGTGGTGGACAGTTCCAGAAAGTATGGCGTGATATAATTTTAAAACTTTTCCAAGTGTCTGTTAAGAGGCTAATAGTTGTTGGAATGAAAATTAGGGGGAACTAATTTTTTTCGGACCTGTGGGGAACACACCAAACAAGACCATATAAGCATGATTTCGTATGTGTGGCAGCTCATGGAAGAGCATTTACTCAGCATTCCACACAAAAAGAGTCACTTTTGCTCAGACAAAATTAATATCAATTATTTTGATAACCCTGAACTTAACCTTAAAAATACTCCACTCTATGTTGCTGAATATTTCTTCAGTGAATCAGGGAAAAAATTAACCATGAAGTATGAAACTTATTCCAAGTATTTCAACAAAAACACTAATTTTTGTGATTTTCGCACAAAAGCTGAGCAAATGGTAAAGTTTATCCCTGGTAATCCAACTAAGTTAAGTTATTCCCTACACAAAAATTAAGTATTGCCACATCAAGCTTTAAAGAAGGATTTTATTGGGAAAACCAAAACAGCTGACAAGCACACAGTGCTTAAATTTGACTACGCACAAAATTATCCTATTCCCAAAACCAACGTTACAAATCAGTCCTATCGAAAGCTTATATGGCTCTATTCTTTTAACATTCATGTACACATTTCTATATTGTTTCATGAAGTCAACAGCCAAACAAAGCTGCAATTCTATAGCACCTTTCTATATTATTTCTTATTGAACATTTTGTCATTATTTCCTGACTCCACTCATATTGTTTTTCTTTCCGATGATGCTGGCGGCCAGAATAGAAACATTACGAGAGTATCTTTTTTCCTGGTTGACCAGAGTTTTCGGCAAGACCGTTTTACAAATTTTACCTGTCCGAGGACACTCGTTCTCTCAGTGTGATCGTAACTTCGGCTTGATCAGATAAATAAAAAACAAAAATGCCTATAGTAGAAACAACCAAAGTATATCTTTAAGCCATGGTTCTGTTCCGCAGGAATCCTAAGCCCTTTGAAGCTTTAATTGATCCCTCTATTATTAAAGACTTCAAAACCTCTTTGAGGTTTTCTAAGAAGCCTACTTCAAAGGATTCTGAGCTAAAAATACAACATTAAGTCCAAATAAAGTACAAACCTGATGTAACATTATCATGCAGCAAAAAATTCACAGCCATGCACACACCTTTCCGTTTCTGAAAATTTCACTACGACCTGGCTACTGTGAAAAAGCTACACATTAAAAACGTTCCTCCAGATCCCATCCAACTGGCACAGAAGAGGGACAGTGAAGCTTTATTTCAATACTTAAAAGACGAAAGTATATTGCGGATTTCTAAACTAAAAAAAACTCTCATAGTAATCCGGACAGTGACAATACATTTGAGGTTTACTCAGAGGAGACAAATGCTTGGACTGTATTTTAAAAATAATCTTTCTAATTTAAAGAAAAAATAATAAGGTTTGATTATTTTTTTTAAATTATTCATAGTTGCCAGTTTTGATGATTGATTTGAAAATAAAATAATAAAAACTCGTTCTATGGAATAAAGGCATCAAAACATGTTAGTTTAAGTAGTTATTTGTACCAAGTTACTTAGCAATACTTTCAAATTGGTATTGCTTTCTTTTCTCAATATAATTATAATGTATTGAATATAAATGTGTCTTCTTGTTTGGTCCCTAATTAAAAAATAGTAATAGATCAAATACTTTGACATTGTTTTTCTCAAAACAACATATCTGCATACGTGCCCTTCTTCCCCCTACAGCCTCAATTAATGTACTATTTGCACTATTACTTAAACTGATTGTAATAAACTTTTAAAATGTAATATTAAAAACCATTTTAAAAAACTCCATGCTTGCCCTGTCTTCAAGCTGAACTGACCGAGCGGCCGCCACCGTTAGCGGTGATAGTGCTAACATTTGCGGATAAAGGATGTCATGTGGGAAGCACAATGAGCCCTCAAACCATTAATTCTAAACCTGAGATTCTACTTATTTATTAAAGTAACTCCTCATTTGTCCTCATAAGTTTGAGTTTGACCCCCGTTCAAGATCCAATGCTTTACAAATACATTTTGAATCTGCCAGGGATCGAACCCAGAAGCTCTGGATTTATAGCCAGGAACTCTGACCACCAGACCACAGAGACAGTTTATATGTTGATAGTATTTATATAAGTTAATCAAGTGATAAAAATATATAAAATACATTTTCACCCATTTATTTCTTATTTAAAGGACAATATAAGTCTAACAAGAGAGAGGGACTAGATTCAAACTGTCTACATCACTGTTACCTGTATTGATTGGTGAGAACTCTAGTGGCCAGCACTTCAACTCACGTTAAATTATCTCAACAAACCTCTTTCAATCTCCTGGACAGAGTGGTCCGGGATTACAAGAAGGCTGGAGGGATTAATTGGACAAATACGACTCTTTCACTTACGTTCCGTTAGTTGCTTTCTTGGCTGAGTCTTTCCCAAGCATTGAGCTACTACATCCACTTTCCCCTAGAGAGATAATAGGAAAGCACACATTACCCGGTATAATCAACCTGAATGCTACCTGGTCTTGTAGATCAAAGTCAGGAGTTATAGCCACTGCTTAGCTCTTCAAAATGAGCGCTAGTTTCCATTCTGAACATTTTATTGATTTAATCTTAACAATTACAGATAATATCATTCTTTGCATGTTTAGGTATATTTGAAACTGTGTATAAACATATGTTATCATATTATAAAACATGATTTATCTTACTCGAAAAAGAGTTAATGTCGGTAACATAAATAAATCTTTGGTTACTGTGAAGTTGTTGAAATAAATTAAATTATTATCAAATAGATATAGGTGTGTAAGCTTAGATCGGAAATATATTTTATTCTACAGGCTATCGCAAAGTGGTTAAACTGTAAACAAAATTAATAGTGTTAAAATAAGCTATAGTTGCAAATAATATGAAATAACTCGGCCGTACCCAAATAGAATAGAATTTTTTTTTTTTTTAAACTGCCAGGAACAAATGAATCTGGATCATACAGAAACTGGTCCTCATCAACCCAAGAGTAGCGTGTTTTACTATTTACGAATTATATATTTACAATAGGGTACAAACATTAGTATATCTACTACATATCAATATATACACATTACACGTAGATGCTCCTTGGTTTCTGTATCCACGGCCTTAGTTTGACATGACCAGTCCGAAACGCACTTACAAGAAGATTATCTTACTACCTGGGTAATCTTTGTAACTGGGTGCCCCACCCCTCTTACAACATTCCAGTTATAGAGGTGGGTAAGCTCACAGCACTACCAAAATGGATACTACAACTAACCGTCACATTATTCCCTCCCATTATTTTTAGAGGCTCTCCTGAGCCACTGTATACATCACATTGAGAATTAACTAATTTTTTTCATTCCACAGGAAAGTCATTATGGTCACACGTCTAGGTAGTATCCCATAGGCTTCCTCTTTCTCGTGGAATAGCGTCTCTCTGGAACAATCCTGGGTAGCACAATCATTTCCGCATTTTTTTTTTGTTTCACCTTCATTATAAACTTCTAGACTATAATTCCTAGGACCTAGATCTTCTCAGGTGGCACGTTCTAGTTAACGCCAGTCCCTTTCCTATCTGTTGTTGATGGTGGTTCCCTTAGGACCGAACTGCATGGTTTCAGCCGTTTGAAATGTACAATTATCCGTTTCCGCTTGGGTGATTCACGTCGGATGCGGTAGACTACATAATGATATTAGGGTATTCACAATATATGGGCCATCCCATGTCATGTGAAGTTGGGTGAGGTTCCTTTTCTGATTGCTGACTGGTGCAGCCACACACCATCACCAATATTATAGGCACCACCCGTATACTTCCGGTTGCACACATATTTTTGCACTTGATGAGTTTTACTGAGGTGTTCTCGTGTCAAACGATGTGCAGTTTTTAATTTATTCTTAACTGCTGAGTATACTCCGCGACACTTTCGGCAGGCTCTGGTTTTCCATACATCACGTCAATTGGTAGCCGTACCTCCTGACTAAACACTAGATAGTAAGGGGTAAACTTCGTAGAATCTTGTAGACTGGACTGGTATGCTAGTAGAACTTGTTGAAGGGCCTTTTCCCAGCTGTCCTTAGATTTGTTGATGTACTAGGATAGCATTGCGCATAGAGCTATATTTAATCTTTCTACCATGCCATCTGACTGTGGGTGGTAAGGATTTGTGAGAGGTTATTCTATCCCAATAAGATTACACATTTTTTGGAATAGCTTGGACTCAAAATGGTGTCCTTGATATGTATGTAGTTCCACTGGCACACTAAACCGGCAGACGAACTCTTCCACAATGAAATTATTTACGGTTCCCGCTTCCATATCAGGCATAGTATAGGCCTTCGTCCATTTGGTGAAGTGATTATTCACTACAAGAATATATTTGTTTCCTTAAAATGTATTTGGCAAGGGGCCCAGAATATCTGCCACTACATTCTGGATGGGAAATCCTTCAAGGTAGGTGCCAGGAGGCACTCTCAGCTTGGTGGTTGGTGAGTTCCTTCTCGTGCACTCATAACATTCTCTACACCATATCTCTACATCATCTGTCATCTTCGGCCAATAAAACCTATGTTGGATTTTCTCTTATATATTCGTAACACCTAAGTGGCCACCAGAAACCGCATCATGCAATAATCTTAAAATATCATAGATAGGTGACGTGGTACTACACATGAAGTATATACAGCTTAATTGCTTCCAGCCAGTGACGGTACATAAGGTCTTGGTGCACTTAAGGTCGTTTTCATTGTGCCCGCAATCTCATGAAGCTCTCAACTCTACTGGATGCTTCACAGGTGATTGGCTTCTTCTTATCTTCACGCTTTAGTTTAACAATGTGTCCGTTTGCTACATCATCATCCCATGTCTGGCCAATGAAGTGACCAACTTGAGTCATCTTGAGATATACTGGATAGTGCCAGCTCTTCCTGCCCACTTTGTTTACATGGCAAACGGGACAGTTCATCAAAATTTCCGTGACTCTTTCAAGGACTATGTGCTACAGTGAACTCAAAATAATCCAATTGTTCTAGCCACTGGGCCACATGACCTTCAGGTTCTCTAAACATCTGCATCCAGTGAAGATAATTGTGGACTGTGCGTACTTTAAATTTCTTGCCGTATAAATAACTTCTGAAGTGACGAGTTGCATACACCAAAGCCCATATTTCTCTTCTGGTTACACAACAACGACGTTCAGCCTTTGTTAGCTCTCCAATAAGGTAGAATGCCATGTGTTCTTTTCTCTTGTTTACTTGACTCAAAACAGCTCCGATGTCAATCCCGCTGGTGTTTGTATCCAAGACAAATATAGTGTATATCCTTGGATAGGCAATAATTTGAGCAGATGTGAGGATATTCAGATTGTTCCCCCCACCCAAACCCTTTTCCTTTATGTGTGAGAGGATACAGGGGTGCCGCGATGTTTGAACGTCCCTTTACATTACGTCTTTAATATGAAGACAAACCCATAAATACCCTGAGCTCAGTGACATCATTAGTTACGGGTTAGTCCACCACTGCACTAACTTTTTCGGATGAGGGGCCACAACTTCCTTTGAAAAACGTGTCCCAGAAACTACCCAGTTGTTCGAAATAGATTACATTTCGATGGCTTCACTTTCAGTCAGCTTCTTGCTGTTCAACCTCACGTAGCCTACCGATGTGTATCACAAAGGATCTCCCAATAATAATGCCATAATTCAGATAAGCCAATGCCGCAGCCCTCTGGAAGCCAAATAGAACTAGATTCGTCAATCTTTAATACGTGCATGGGCCATTTCAAATTCCAAAGGGAAGCACCTTGACCTCCCACAGTTGATATACTGTCATAAATGTAGTTTTCACATGATCCAGAGGGGTAACCTCAAGCTCCCAGTAGCCACTCAGCATATCAATTGTGGAAAATAGCCTCACACCTCCCAAAGATTCCAGTAGATCCTATATACGAGGGAGGGTGTACGCATCATTCTTTGTATGATCGTTGAGCTGCCGATAATCTATACAAAACCTAGTTCCACTATTTTTTATATTCACCATAACAACTTGTGAGCTCCATGGGAGGTTGAGAGTTGAATTACGTCATTATTACTCATCTCTTTCACAACACTTCACATTTATTCCCTACGATGGAATGGTACTCTTCTTGGTTGTTGGCGGATAGGTGTACTTCCACCCGTGTCAATTTAGGGATAAAGTACACAAGTGTGACTAAGGTCATTTGGTCCCCAAAAACACCATGGAAAATCGTTCAAGATGGCTTATACTAGGGAACGTTGGATAGGTGATAGCTTGGCTGAGTATAAATCAAATAAATTAGATACCTTCTTGCCCCGAGTAGTTTTATCTTCAGTCTCTATCATCAATGCCATGATGCAATATTAGTGATCTGATATTGGTCCCACTATATAGCTCCACGGGTTGTGGTATTGGGCCTAGCAATCTTACTGGAATATATATTTTCTTGGAAGATACTAAAATGTGAGCCACGATAACCCCATGCATCACGGAGGGGTGATTGCTTGTTTCCAATACCCTCATTCACACATCCACACTGACTTCTGATTGGAGTGCCAACTCAGGCCCACTCGCTATTACGATTGTCTCTTTCAAAGTCACTCAAAACGCCCATGGCTGTGGTTCCCCTAGGGTTTTGTTTTTTGATACTTCACATTCACCTACACGCATTATTCCTTTCAAAAGCAAAACATTGCATTTGTTTCGGCGTATGAAATCATTAAGGCACACCTGAGTCAACCCCTTTGCAGCAATCATTTCCTGTGTTACAAAATAGCTTCCTATTCTAATCGGTACACTCACTGTACCAAGCACAGTCATATGATCCCCCCTTGCATTTATTACTGACCTGTTCGTTGGCTGAAGTTTGCCATTTGACGCTCGTCGCCAAACCTTAATATTTATGATGTAAAACTCAGTTTCAGTGTATTTCGGTAAATTTATAGGCTCGTCCCACAAACATCCCTTCACAAACACGGCTGAGTCCAGTTCCACTCTTCCTTCTAAAAATTGGTATTGTTTGAATCAGAATTTATTGCCGATGTGGTTTCGGGAACACGAGCAAGCACTAGTTTTTTGTTTCTTGTTCTTACTACACTTAGCCCGCACATGTCCCAGTTCACCGTATTGGTGACGTCTATCTGAAATGGAATTTAGAGTACTTTTTAAAGATTCACAAACATCCCAGATGGTATCCATTGCCGACGGCATCCATTGTCTGCATCACCATGTTTATCATTTGTTCCGTTTTGTGATGCTCTTTAATTACAACACAAGCGTCACTTGTCTTTATCATGTGCAATAACTCAGCATCTGCAGATACTCAACACACGCGATTGGCTGCCTCCCCTTACCTATAGCTTCCAACTCAAGAGCCAAACTCACGGCAGCGTCCAGCGTCTTAGGCCGTTCTTGCTACACACGAAGTCTCTCTAGAGCTGCTAAGAACTTACCATGCGATAGTTCGTCCCTATCCTAGCTATTTATGGTCAGGTATGCGCAAGTTGCGAGGTTTCTTAAAAATATCGCTAGTTCTACTAGCGATTCGTCAATCTGCCTAGTTTGATTTTGGAACTGTAATTTATCAAATTCTGTTCTTTCTCTTGAATTAAATTTGTCCCTAACCACTTTACTAATGTTGCCCATACTTTTCTCTCACTATCTGGCAGGTCTCTGTACACATTCAGAACTACCCCCGAGAGGAACATATCCATGAAAAAATCTTTTTTCAGCAGTTCAACCATTGATTTCTGCTGCAAGCTGGAACTGAAATAGCCACCCACACCAATCACCAAAACCCGCTAATACAGTTGGTTTTGCACATTTCTGCCATTTTAACGTGAATTCACAATTACGGCCACTGCAAACAATTGTCGAGTGTTTTATTATTTACAAATTATACTTATATATATATAGGTATTTACACTTAAAGTACAAACTTTAGGACACTATTACACAACAATATATACACGACGTACATGATACTTGGTTTCCTTGTCCACAGCTCTAGTTCAACGCACTCACATGAAGACTCTGCTACTACCTGGCTGGTATTTGCACCTGAGTGTTCCTCTCCCCTCTTTCCACATTCCAGTTACAGAGGTGGGTAAGCTTACTACACTTTCAAAATGGGTTACTGTAGCTATCCGTTTCACAAGTATTATCGGTTTCATTCGGAAACTTGTCCTTCCTTATCAACCCGGTTATTATATGGTTCATTCGGAAAATTGTCCTTATCAACCCGGTTACTCGATTATTAGGGGCTCCCCAACATAGAGGTGGAGGGCCTTAGCCACCTGATTTTATTTTGGGGACTGGAACTATATTAAGCCCTCCCAATATTTACCATGCATATTAAAATTGCGCGTATAAAACAGTTTTAAACTGTTGGTTGGATATCATACCTAGCCCATGTTCATAGTGCACAAGTGAGGAATAAAATTAAATATTAATACAACAACTACCATCAACTTGGTAATTTTAGGTAATGAACTGTCACTAGTCTAAAGGGTGAGGAGTGCACCCCTTCTTCCTCGCAACGTTCCTAAGAGATTGTTTCAAAAGACAGCAAAGTTTAACATTCTTATTGTGTATTCATACTTTTGCCGAAATACTAGCGCAGAATTGGATTAGAATTAGAATTGGAGGATTTCACCTTCTTATGTCCTTTCTTGGTGCAATAGCCATGATCATAGTTGTAGTGGATTAGAATATATGTAATATTACATACACACAAAGAACACTGTATGTCAGATGCTTACCGGTCGCAGTACTACATAGCTCTGAGAGCTCGGACTCAAGTATAATATTAAAAATGTACCCAGAATGAACACACGTTGTACACAACATGAAATATATTATTTCTGATATATTGTAGGGGGATCTACTTCCTGAAGAAGTAACAAAATGTAGAGATGTGCAGGCTGTTTTCACGCTCAATGACTCAAAGCTTAAAGAGCTGTAAACTGCAAGTCGCGCAGCTAAGCTAAGCTGTAAGCTGTAAGCTAAGCTGTACATTTATATATTAGAGCGGAGCGTGTTGGTGACTGGGACCCGCACTTATTCTATGTACAAAGTATGCTTCCTTATATCCATCTGGCTGGACACTTGAACTACGACTAAACGGTGCATATTTATTTACAATGATCAACGAATGCTTAGACTACGTGAAGCTGTGCCCATAGAAAAGTTGGAAATATTTGTCGGGAATCCTATTTTAAAATAAAGAGAACCGACGAGTTTTGTCCAGCACCTGGACCGACATAATAATCAAACAATATTTAATGTGTTCAATGAAGTCCACTGGAAGATTAACCTATGTAATAGGCTTGTCTAACCTCACTCTCTCTAAGTGGATCAAGGCATTGCCTCTAACTGTTAAAAGGTGTTGATGCATTTGAGAAAGTGGTAGGAGTATACTCTGCTACACCCAATTAACATGTTGAGCTTGGAGAGTCACGCAAGACAAGATATAAAAGTGACGCACTCATACTGCAAGAATGGTTGAAGCTTCACAGCCCATTCGAAACAGAATCGTCTTTATTGGTTTTTGTTACTAATGGCTAGATCGCATCATCAACAGTAAACTGTGATTCTGCAAGAGACGTTGGAATTAGTGCAATGAAAGAAATAGTTGGAGAACAATTCAGTGACATACATCTCAAGAGAAAAGATGATATAACAACAATTTCAAAAGCCAACCAAGATAACATTTATTTGAAGTGGTAAAGTCAGATAAAGGGCTCTTAGAAAAGCTTAGCTATGAGCTTTAAGCTTAACCACCAGCCCTGTTTGAAAGCAGCAGTTTGAGGAAAGGCTCTGGTAATAGATGTAGGCCTATTATTGCCTCTTCTTGAAAACCACCTTTAGCCCAGTCTTGATTTGCCTGATGAATCTGTGAGCACTGCATATCTTGTAGATGGTGAATATTTGTTGCATGTATGTTCTTGGCAGCATCTTAAAACTTATGGAGAAATAGAGAGTAAATATGTTTCTTACGTAGCTAATGCCTACATATCATCTGATGTGACTGTTGTATTCGATGGTAATGGAAAACCTTCCGCAAAAGGCCATGGACATTTTTGACGTGGGTGCTCTTCTAAAATTCAGGTTGAGGAAAATTATTTCACGGTGCTGCCTCCAGGTATGTTTTTAACGAACTTCGTAACTCCTTTTGCTCACACTCTGCTCATAATAATAAATGATATACGATAATCTCTGGATCTTATTGACTGACCAAGAATGTTAATTTTTTTAATACCACACTTTTATTGTATTTAAACAATTAATATCGTACTTAGCACAAATAAAGTGTACTACCAATTATTGGTCTCCAATTATAAATACCATATGGAAAGATTATCTACCAAGCTTAGTGATCAAATTTGTCATATTATTTTGATTTTATTTCATGTGAGTAAAACTAATCTTACTGAGATTATTGCCTTATTTCGATTCAAACACGAATATTTTTTACTCACAAGCCAAATTATTTTAGGTTGGATGGGCTGATAGCCCACTCCCCATGAAATTAACCTATAACAGAATAATTCAACAAGGAATATCTGGAGTGGCGTTGTTTCAGCCTTTTGAGCTACATAGAAAGTTAAAAGAATTAAATAAAAATATACAAAGCCAATATATTCTATTAACATCTCCGCATACAAACACAGCAAAGGGTAAAAAACGATGCCTCTTAAAAGGATAATGTAATAAATATTAAAATAAATAGTAGAATTAGTGTGAGGGGTTAAACTACATATATGGGGGCACCATTCTTAGGAAGTGGTGAGAAAAAAATCTAGCTCGACAAACTCTGTCAGTGACTCCTAAACCGATCCACTAGTGGATTTTTTGGACGATTTAGGTTGTACTAATGCCACCACCACCTACAACAATAGGTTTTC